>JAFVLL020018095.1:0-30602 GCA_021397915.2 Tor tambroides | reverse complement strand
TTGGGTGGGGGGGTCTGTGACCATTTGTTAAAGAACTAATTTGATTTGTTAAATCAAATGCAAAATTGTGTGTCTGATTCGTCCAAACGCTACACGGTACACAGATGTAATGGTTCGGTACGTACCTTGGTTCGCGGGGTCATGGTTCGATATGATTTCGGTACAACAGGAAAAAAACAACAAATTACTATGCTAGGTTTCTTTTCATTTATTTTGAACAATTTTTTTCCACCTATATGTGAAAATACTAAATATTATATTAAATTATAATGTAATATATATAAAATCTGCAGTACATCCATACAAGGAATAAATACTTGAAATATATTTGATTTAGCTAACAGATAAACAAGGGAAAAACAGTGCGACACGTAACGTGGCCTACATATGTTGAGTTTCAGTTCATTTTTGTGATACGCTTAATTTGTTCACAGAAAGGAAACTCAAATGGCAGAAAGAGACATCCTATTTGTTTTGTTTTGTTTTCATTGTGAGTGTACACAAATAAAAGTAGACCTTTTACAGTGATGCATTATTTATAAGACAATAAATGGAGTGTTTTACGTTGATTCTGCTGTTATAAGGAAACAGTTGAAGAGATTGCGCCAGCGCACACACACACACAAAACAAATCAGTTCCAGCATTGCTAGCTTGACAGCGCAGTTGGTACTTTATCAAAATAAAATACAGTGAACCAAACATCAGCGCGTCTGCCTCTGTGTCACCTTTGGAACGTGATTGAAGTACAAAGCCTTTAATTTACATAATAAATAATAGTTTAGCATTCAGATACATCGCAAATATGGAAATATTATGGAATATTTGGATTTGTGCCGAATGAGAGAGGTAGGATACACGAGCACAAAGCTCCATTTCAGCACATGGTCACTGTCTAGTGGGCTTTGTTTTCAAGTGCGCAACTGATGGCATTCGCTGTTCTTCTGCTGGCGGTTATCAAACAGCATTGCATTACTGCGAGCGCCCCCTTCTGGATTGAGAGTGAATTGCCTGTATTCGTTGTAAAGGTCCTTGCACACTGAGTCCGAAATTTTCATATGCATTTTTCCATTTTTTTCATATTCGTCATCCTTTCCTATCAAAATACTTGCTACGGATGTGAGAAAATGTGCGAAAATTTCGGACGAGAATTTCGGACTCAGTGTGCAATGACTTTTAGGCCTCATGCACCAAACCGAGATGTTCGTACCATTGACGGTTCGGTATAAATACATGTATCATTACACCCCTACAGAATGAGTCAGAAATCATACTATTTTATAGTATTATATACAGTGATAAAAGCTATGCCAATTAACATTGCATTATAAATATACTTTATCTTTATAAAAATACCCAAGATTGCTTGAAGAACACAGATAAACCATATATTGTCACAATCGTATGTTTATTTGCTTCAAGTTTCCTTATTAAAAATTTCTCTATTTGCGTTTTATTCAGCTACAGTGATAACTGGATACCTTTGTCCATATTAGGGATTTCCTGGAACGTCGTCAGTGCAATTACTTCTGCGATGCATATGTGGAGTTTTTGCGCAATTTCCAGTATTAAATAGTCATTACATTATGTGTGTACTCCGTAATGCTCACAACACCAGGGTAAAAATAATAAAGATAATACTTTTCTCTAAAAAAAAACAGGATTTTTTTGTCTCTTCGTGGATGGATAAGATTCCCTGAATTATCGTCATTGATATTGATATTGCAATAACTACCAGATATTATCATGATATATTTTTGAGCCCATATCGCCCATCCCTACTACAGCTACAACAGTGTTAATTTAGTATTATTTATATATTGTTATTCATTAATTTTCAATTAGCTTTTTTGTTTTGGTTTTTTTAAAAATATATTTTCAGTCTTCATTATAATTTTAGTTTAAGATTTAGTACTTTTGGTGTCCACTGTCATTTTTATGAGTGTTTTTGTTAACAATTTAAGGACCAGTTCTCATTATTAACTACCAGCATGCATATTTCTAGCATATTGACTATTTATTAGTACTTATAAATCACATATTAATGCCTTATTCTGTATGACCATATTCTAGATACATTAATCCACCACAAACTTAACAACTACCTTACTAACTATTAATGATGAGCTGTAAATTAGGAGTTTATCGAGGTTATAATCATACTTAATAGTTAGTTAATAGTGAGAACTGTATCTTGAAAAAAAGTGTGACTGTGTTTTTATATTCTTATTATTTTTTTATTTCAGTTTTAATTTTAATAAATTTTGCGCTACCGCTTATTTTATTTTAATCTTCAATTAGTTGCCAAAGCAGAATATCTAATTTTTTTTTTAAGTTGTTTTTTTCCATTTAATATTTATATTTTTTAAACCATTTTATAATAATTAAACCGTTTTTAATAGCTTTAGTGGTCACACTTTAGTTTGGGACCAATTTTCACTATTAACTATGACTTTTGCCTCAATAAACTCCTGATTTGCTGCTTATTGATAGTTAGTAAGATAGTTGTTAAGTTTAGGTGTGGGGTTGGATTAAGGGATCTAAAATATGTTCATACAGAATAAGGCATTAATATTGCTTTATAAGGACTAATAAACAGTTATGTTCATATCTGAATCGTAATCATTGGTATTTGTGCACTTGAGTACAATCACAGCATATGTTCTCCATTTGACCTCAGTTTGATCTAGCAGAAACAGTTGTGATGTTAAATAGATCTAATTTGAGATGTTTACTTACCAGCACTCACAGATAAATCATTGTATAGTATATTAATGCATATGCATACTATACAGCTATCCACTATGCGACGTGTGTGCATCATCTCTGTTCTCTTTGTCTTTGAGAAAACATTAATGTTTTGCAAGAGTCATCCACACAATTGATCCATTGTATGTTTATGTGTCTGTTTGAACTCTCTCATACAATGGTCTACTGCTCTATATTCCTCTATGGCAGCGGTGTCCTCTTCTCTACTATTTTACTGTTCTCTTCCTCTCCCTGTCTTACTGTCTCACCGTCTGACCTCTGTGTTCATTTCCTGCCTGCTATCCCCATTTCCTGTGGCTTCGGTAGGTGTGTGTGTGTGACTCACTCATGTTGTGTGTGTCAGACTCTGCGTGAGTTCTGTACACCTCTGCTGTGTGTAGGCCGATCAAACCCGTCCAAACACTCTGGACTGTTTCTGCAGCCCCCACTGGCTCTCCAGCACATTAAACACACACACACATACTTCCGTCTTGCGTAATTTCTCAACACAGACTCACATACAGCACACAGTCTGGCACAGTACCATGTCATTTGTTCTATTTTTGCAGTATTTATACACTATGCACAATATGTTCTAGACTGTACTGTACATTTACCTAAATGTGCCAAGTACACGGTGTGAAATACTGCAGTTGGTTTATCCAATATGACCGCAGTTTTTAGTATCTTTCATGAATTGAACTGACAAATGTTAATGTATTTTTAAACAAAATATGCTTGATATATGCCATTATATAGTATGCTAGCACTGTCAGTCTTACAAACTTCATCCTAGTGTGACATACAGTACCTTCAGGGTTGGGAAGGTTACTTTCACAACACATGCTTTAAAAAATAAGTTGTAATGTATACTGATAGATTACTCAAGTTTATTAACTTAATCTAAGTACTTTGGTATAGACTTTGGAATACTTAAGTTAAGGGGCATATTAACTTGTTTTTTTCACCTCTAAATAAAGATGGGTGGCATGAATGCATTTAAAGCAATTATAATTGCATAAATAATGAGATTAATGTTTTGACATGATCGACCAAAGTTCAAATTTGCCTTTTGCCAAACTCGTTCTACTCCTATTCTTCTCCCTTTTTCCAACGCATATCGGAAGAGTTGAGCGTCTGCGAGCAACCTAGTGTGGTTTGGTTCCTGAATGAATCTGCATTTCTTATCACGTTTTACTCCTACGCCACTGCTGCTATTGTTAAACAGGCATTTTTGTATTGATATCTATTGCAACCAGACATTGGTGGGAGTGTAGAGTAAATAGACACTAAATAGACACTCATTTATTGTAAATAGACACTCTGTATTTGGAACTATTTTTGTTGGCGATATAGAGCAAATCAGACAATACTGTTCTTTTAATGTAAGTCACTTAATATTAACTTGTTTTGTTTCTAAATGAATCAACCATTTTGAATGAATTGTTTGAATGAATGATTCAATGAATCACTCATTAAGACAAAGGCCTGTCGCCACCTGCTGGCGGTTTTAGTGTCATATTTTGCATTGCTGCATAAAAGCCAGACTAAAATATTCCTGCTCTGACCCTCCTCAGCCCCTAATATAGCAATAAACTGTTGTAATTGCTATGTAAATCCATTTATGCCACCTCTGAGAAGCATTAAACTCTTTGTCTAAAGATTGTGTAATCTTGTGTAATTGCCACTTCAGAAGTGCTTCTGTGCCACCTTTGCAGTGGAAATTCGCCAATGGTATTGATAAAAGCTGTCATTGGACTAATGAGGAAGTTTTGAGTTCTGAAACTTATAGGACGTTTTTGTTGTTCTCAGGGTCCTACTTTATATTAAGTGGCCTTAACTACTATGTACTTACATTTAAATTAAGCATTTGGTACAACACACTTATTGTGAGCATACATGTTTTTAGATTGTACTTGTATTTAAAAAAAACCTGCTTGTAATTACATCTGTAATTAATTTCTGTAATTACATTTATAATTACTCTGTTGACCTATTCCTTACACCTTAACCCACCCTTAAACCTACCCATACCACCAAACCTGTTCCTAACCTTACCCGCATTCCACCTCAATAGCAGGAAAAGTGTTTTGCAATACAATATAAACACAATTGTACTTATTTTTTGATGTAAGTACATAGTAGTTAAGGCCACTTTATATAAAGTGAGACCATTCTCAGTTTATGACCCCTTTATTTTTTTTGAGCAATTTGTGTAAAAATATTCCATTGAAGAAAAACGATTTTTGAGTACAAGCATTGAACATTGACTATGTATGCAAATATATGTGAGGGATTGAGAGCTTTCAGAAAAGAAATGGGGCAGAAAACAACACATTTCCCAAAATACTGACACACAATATACTTATGACATTTCGACTGACCTTGTAAATAATTTAACAGGCATAAGGAGAACTAGCCACCATTTATGACTTTATAAACATATTAGTATCCACGGCAGATGATGAACCATAATTCACTACCTGGAGTGAAGCACACAAACATATGTAACATATGTTCTTATTTATGCATCTCAGCAGCTGGCTAATATGTTTGGTGTAAAATCACTTTAGCATGAAGATCATTTACATGCTTGTTCAGTGTGTCAAGGGCGTTTGGCTGGATATGAAGGTCAGAAAGCAAATGACTGCTCCTCCATGCTTTGCTCTCTCTCCCTCTCTCTCTCTCTCTGTGGTACAGTACCATCTGTCTTCATGTGAAACATGCCTGTGAAACACAACACGCAAGCATCCATATAAATAATCCTAGGTTACTTTTACTGTAGTGCTTCAATAATACAGTATCTACAGTATCAGTGCATTACAAACAAATCTAATCATCAAAATTATCATTATTAGTGCTCATTATTTTGTATGTAACTGTTTGCACGAAAGCTATTTGATTACTAAATGATGCATTACAATGCATCAAGAAATTTGTATGTATTTTCAAAAACATGCCAAATATAGTTGTATATATTATAATTATAATATAATTATAGTAATTATTCAGTTCTGTAATCAGTGCATTCAGTTTTCATTTTTGATATCAATGCATTTGTAACCCCTACTCATTTGTATTTAGACAAATAGGTAAAGCAGTGAATGTAGTTAGATGAACGAAGATGGAGATTTGTAATTATTTATTTTGAATTTCCTTCAGTTTTAATGCATCTGTGTAATGTGATACTGATAAGGGATGTATCTAAGATGTACCGCATATATACAGTATTTGTCCTTATGTCCTAGCTCTGTTTATAATTATGTATTACATGCTGTTCACTTTACATGACACACACACACGCACACACACACACACACACACACACACACACACACACACACACACACACACACAGAGTATGAATCACTTTCATGTGGTCATATGACACATCAGAGCTCCTACATGCCTCCTTCTGCTATTCCTGTTAGTATTCAAGCAGTACAAATAAGCCAAATAATTCAATACCTCCACAATAAGCTTCATATTACAATCATCTGAATAGAATATAATGAGACTGGGTGATGTAGCTGAAAAAAATGTCAGAATTTTTCAGCCGCATGATGATGTTTAGTATGTGCCTTGATAATGATACCTTTGTTTTGCAATGATTTGTAATCAGAGATCACTAAAACGTTTGTATGTACAAAAAACAATGTTGATTATACATAAACTTTTAAGGCTACAATTTGGTCATAACATGGTCATAACATTTTCAGAAGCTGCATCTTAAGTTGTGTATACTGAATATTTACATAGACTGTTCAGAGGTGGCATGAATGCATTTACACTGCAGTTATAATAAATGCTATGAGATTAATGATTAACACCTGTATTATTTGATTTTTTTTTTCTATATATAAATATGAATTTTGTTTTAAATGGAATGATATGCTAAACTTTAAACTAAAACTGCCATTAGGTGGAAGCAAGTCACTGTCTTAATGAGTGAATCATTCAACTGATTCATTCAAGTGGCTGATTCACTTGGAAACGAAGCAAGTGACTGGATCTGCCTTGATACGTAGCCTTACAAGGATGCGTCCTTCCATTTGAGAAGCACCCACTGTCTTTATGAATGGATGAATGAATCACTGACTCGATTGGTTTAAAAACGTGGATTCATTCAGTAACGAAACAGTGCCGTGTGTTGCGACGCACAACAGTTCTGCTTTGGCTTTGTTTGGAACTATTTTGTTGGTGACATTTTGCAAAAATAGACGAAGTTGACAATATTGTGTCGAAAATTTAACAGTGTTAACTTCTTGTTTATTAAACTCTTGTAGAAATCTCAAAAATCTTGAAATCTTAAATCTTGTATAAATTAGTAGCACATTTGTGGTTGTGCTCGTGTGATATTACTAAACTACATCATATAAGAGAAAAAATTGAAAACCTTCTGATTTTGTCTAGGCAGATGGCTCGATTAGTATTGTCTTATAATTGTAAGCCTTGTAGTGCTCTTTAAAATGTGATAAGGCATGATATTAGTGCATAAATTTGGGTTTATATTATTGCATATGTATTGCATATAGTTATAACTTATTATAAATTATTCCAGGCAGAGGGAGCAGCAAATTTAAATGCCTTTTTCACAAGTTCAGTTCGCACCACTGGAACAGACAGTAAGAAAAATTCCTAGGTCCGAAGACCATAATTATGTTGTACCTTCATGTTTTTTTACAGATGTAGGCCTGAACATGTGAAGCAGTCCCAGAATAGATTTATAAATAAGAACCTGCCAGTGTTTTAGTCTAAAAATCGACAAAGCAGATCATCCAACTCAAGCATACAACATACAATGAGGAGTGAGAGTTTAATGATTTTTTTATAAATCTCAGTGCACCATGATAAACAGCATGTAAGCACTGAGAAGATATATGCATATACACTGTATGACAACACCATAGTCTAGTATAGACATGAAAGTGTCGGCTGTGAGCCAATTCTACAATAAAATACCAGTTTCACTTTCAATCTTTTGACCAGTTGTCGAACGTGAGGGACAAAGGAAAGAGAATCATCAATTAAAATCCCAAGATACCTATACTGAGACACAAACTCAATCTCAGAACCTTAGGAAGTAGTGATGGATAGAAGATTATGAGGGATTGATTTTATATTAGAAAATTATATCAGCTGTTATATCAGCATTTAAAATAGGTTTTAGTTCAAATAAATTATGCTGAATAATATTAAAAGCAAGCTGCAACTGAGAGAGAGCCAGATTGGGTGTGGATGCTGAACTGTATATAACTGTATCATCAGCGTAATAGTGAAAATTTGAATTGTGAACATTTTGATCAATATTAATATATAAAGTAAAAAGGAATGGTTCTAGGACTGACCCTTGTGGCACACCTTCAGTTACATTGAGTGAACAAGAAATAAGACTTTCTGCCTCTACACACTGAGTTCTGTTTGAGAGATAATTATTAAACCAACCAATAGCATGTTCAGATAATCCAATACTGACAAGTCATTGTAACAGTAAGGTATGACCAACAGTATTAAATGCTTTGGATAAATCAATGAATAAGGCTGCACAGTGTTGCTTGTTATTAACAGATTCAGTGAAATCATTTAGTAATTTTAAGGCTGCTGTAGTCTTTGTTTTCGAAATCCAGATTGAAAACCAGACAGGATATCATTAACAGAAAGGCTGATTTCAATAATTTCATTAAGTAACAAGCGAAAGGTTAAAAATGTCGGGGCAATAAAAAAAAAAAGTCAGAGGCGCGGCAATAAAATCACTGCTAACTTTAAAAAATAAGATTCCAATTTATCAGGACCTGACGATTTGGAAACATCTAAAAATTTAAGGGCTCAGCACACCTCAGAGATTGCAAGTGGTGAAAAATTAAATGATTAGCTAGACAAAATTATCAATTTTTCTTTTATGCCAAAAATCATTAGGATACTATGTGAAGATCATGAAATATATCAAAGTTAATTTTTGTTAAGTAATATGCATTGCTAAGGACTTCATTTGGACAACTTTATATGCAATTTTCTCAATATTTTGATTTTTTTGCACCCTCAGATTCCAGATTTTCAAATAGTTGTGTCTTGGCCAAATATTGTCCTATCCTAACAAATTTATTCAGTTTTCAGATGATGTATAAATCTCAATTTCAAAAAATTGTCCCTTATGACTGGTTTTGTGGTCCAGGGTCATATTTGACAGTTTTCCAAAATTTCGATGAATTGTTTAGATGGTTTGTATTTCAACTTTAACTCGCCTGAAATCAAGGCAATCTGAATTTAACTTTTTCTGTTTTTTTTGTTTGTTTGTTTTTTTGGCTTTTGCCCATGCCAGTTTGACTGTGGACCATTAAGTTACTGAAAAATTCATATTTTTCACATTTTATAAAACACTCGTCTTGTGTGTAGAACTACTTTCTTACTCTGTATGACATACGTATCACAAACGCTAACATACTACAGTATTTTCTGGCAAGAAAACTAACAGTGTAGGAAGCTGGTTGATGGACAGCAGTAAGTTTAGTGATCATTATACACAAACATTTGACAGACAAATGATAAAATCGGAAGATTAGAATGAGGCATTATGACTGATCAGAGATCTGTCTAATAAAATGCATAAAGTTTGTTTAATTAGTAATATTTTTATTGTTGAACTTCAGCGAACCTCTGGGAGTTTGACAGTATTTATACCACTGTGAATAAAGGAGCAGGGAATTGGAGAAAATGAGACACACATTCCTTTGGGAATCTTTCAGTCATTTGGCTCTCAGGATGGATTTGGGTCAGGAATGAATCTCAAGGGCTTCAGAAGGAGTGAGCGATCATCCTGCAGCCTCAGGGAATGTGTAATATGAGATTTTCATCTGCCTGTTGAGAGCTCTTATCCTCAGAGTTTATTTTTGGAAAGCACAACATTTCATACATGTAAAGGATTTTCATGCTGTGAAGCAATACCTGAAGCAATTTAATCACTCAAAACTGAACAACGTTGCCATCTGCTGTTAATGCACAGAACAACAGTTGGCTTTCAGGACTGGGGACAGATCCAGATTACACTATGATGTTGTTTCCCTATAATACTGTACTATACTATACTATAGTGCAGACTGTATTGCTGTATTATGTTTTGGTTTTCCTTTCTTATTTTCTGCCTTTTCCAATGAAAGGCCAATTCCTGTTATGCAGTACCTGTATAAAAAATAGTAATATACTTGTATATTCATTCAAAGAAATTGTTCACCCAAAAATGAAAATTTACTCACTCTCAGGCCATCCAAGACATAAATGAGTTTGTTTTTTCACAGGAACAGATTTGGAGAAATTTAGCATTACGTCGCTTGCTCACCAACGGATCCTCTGTAATGAATGGGTGCCGTCAGAATAAGAGATCAAACAGCTGATAAAAACATCACAATAATCCACAAGTAATCCACACCACTCCATTGCATAAGTTAACATCTTCTGAAGTGAAAATCTGCATATTTGTAAGAAACAAATCCATCATTAATGTGTTTAAACCATTGCTTCTTGCCAAAATACAAGTCCACAGTCCATAATAACACCTCTTCCAGTGAAAAAGTCCATCCCCTGTTGTCCTCTCAAATAAAAATCCACCCACATATTTGATTGCAACATAACTGTTTTGGCTTGCAAACGATGATTGGTCTGAGCATATATCTCTCCTGATTCAGACGAGATGTTTTTTTTTTTTTTTTTCAATGGAGAAAGCAATATTATGGATTATGGACTCGTATTTTAGTCAGAATCAACAGTTTAAAGATAAAAACATCTTAATGATGGATTTATTTAATACAAACACTCAGCTATTCACTTCACAAGATGTTAATTCATGGACTGGAGTCGTATGGATTACTTGTGGATTATTGTGATGTTTTTATCAGCTGTTCGGACTCTCATTCTGACGGCACCCATTCACTGCAGAGGATCCACTGGTAAGCAAGTGATGTATAAAAAACTTGTGAGTACATCAGAAAAATGTAAATTTTGGATGAAGTATTCCTTTAAGATTTTCAATCATTAAAATCTGTGCAATACTGTACATATGAATGAATACATATGGATACATGAACATGTACTGCATTGTTTGAATGAACCTAGACATGTCCTCCTCACTTTTTGGGGCTGCACTTTTCCGTTTCCTTTCATAATCTAATTTACACTCTTTGCATGAGTTGAAAAAAGCAGTTCTTAGATAAGCACCTTCACGACTCTGATGTCAATCTCCTGTAGATCCTTATTTCTCCAGTTATATCCCATTTGTTTTTTGTCCCCAGCACAGAGCCTTTGATGGGATGCAGTAGTCATGTTTATTGAGCTCAGAAAAGCAAAACACTAACTGGAAATTTCTTTAGAATATCAGTTCATTTCACGAGCACCTTATATGATTCAGCATGAAATTTGACTATTATAGTAATTATAAAATCCATAATCAATGTATCAAATGTATATTATTACTGTAGATGTCAGATTGAATGCATCAGTGCTTTATGATGCTTTGTAATGTATTAGCTGTATATGTCAAAGGCTCTATTTCAGTGTTTTTTTTTATCCTGTGGGTTTGTTGTTGAGTTATCTGCCCTCCTCTCCTGTTTGTTTTCACAGCCAGTGTTGCTGTCCTCTGGTCAAACCCCTCTGTACACCTCTGCGGTCTCCACACTGGTAAGAACACCGATGCTTTGCTGCCCCTGCTGTCCAGGAGGCAAAATTGCACCCGTAGGCTGCAGTAACTTCTTGTGTACTTGTGATCATTTCATCCTTTCTCATGCCATTTCATCAATGGAAGCCATATGAAGTCATTACGACCATCGAAATAACTCACAAAATCATCCCCATCTTGTTGGTTTCATCAACTGAAGGCCTGCCATACTGGCTAAGATATTTCCTCTGGTATTTCTGCTGTAATTATGACAACACTGCTTGGTTTAATTTTTTTTTTTTTTAATTACCAGAAACTGGGAGTGAGACATTTATTTTGTGAATCTATAAGATTCAAGATTCTGTATGCTTTTCACTATATTGTATACAATAAATGTCATAACAGAACCCGGGAGTATATATTTATATAGTTGGTATATTTATTTTGGTATTCTATAAGATTCAAGATACTGATTCAGCTTTTTTTATAAAGTTACTGACAGGAAAAAAATATGGCTTCACTTTAGCATGATTTCAGCTTACTTCTTGATTGCATTAGTCTTTAAATTTTCATTTATTATTTATTATTACATTGATTGATTGAATGAATGAATAAATGAATGAATGAATGAATAATTTTCTGAGGCCACCTGGTTTGAGAACAATTCATCATCATTGCCATTTTGACAACAGTTATTGGAAAAATGAATCACTCTTTCTTTGTGAGGTTGCTCTTCACAGTGACGTTATCATGATTGTTTAATTGTTATTATCTTCATAAATTACACTGGATTGGCTCATCAAATTGCCAAGTCAAATTCAAGTCAAATTTATTTATATAGCACTTTTCACATACATTGTTTCAAAGCAGAAAATCATGATGTAAATGTTTATAATATTTGAATATCTTCATGCCTTTCAGTCGCATTAGGCACATTAGAGCTGGGCGATAATATGGTTACATTTTGTGATTTTATATATATATATATATATATATATATATATATATATATGTGTGTGTGTGTTTATATGGAACTTTTTGACCACTGAGATTTACTTACTGATGAAGCAAATCAAGTTGAAAGTCATAACTTGTTGAGTAGAGGTGACAGAAATTGTTGTGACAAGTTAAATGGATGAAGACAAAGATGGTGTTGTAACATGGTGACAGATTTTTTTTAACAATTTTTTCTTTTTTCTGTATTGCACGTCAGCTTGCTTTTGCAGTGGCTTCCATCATATTTCTATATGGTATTTCTCTGTCGCCTTTAGTCATCATTTTCTCTGTGCTGTCAAATCTTCTGCAGTAATATCAGCAAACTCATCACTCTGCTGCATAGTATCAATTTTAAACCACACACACACATACAGCAGTATATCCATACAGGTACACTTTTATATTCTCTCTGCAGTTTCAGCCTATTATTTCTGACAGCTCGTATATCTGCCTAGAACAGTGTTGTTTCCTTCTAGTTCTGCTTATTGTCATGCATAACGTACCGTCTGCATAACACGTGTGCTCTGAGAGCTTCTGTAATGGATAGCCAGACTTCAATTTTCATTAAAATGCTACTGATGAACAGTTTGTCAGATAATCATGTTTAATGATGCTGCTTCAGTTATGCAAGTTCTGTAGAGACACAAAGAGTGTGTGTGAGAGATCTCAATTTGATTTCATATGTCAAAATACACAAGGTATATGAAAGAATAGCAATGATTTATTGTCACAATTGTTTCTAGCTTGGTTCAGTGTATTGAATTGGCTTTAAATGCAGTGCCTTAAAGGCTCCTGTAGAGGACAGTGTGCTGTCATGTTGTTTGTCAGCTGCTGACTAACAGGTCTGTGAGTTCTGCTGCCTAAAGCCTGCTGCTGTACACCGATACATCTACAGGAAGTGATTAGCCAGTGGCAGGAAACTTGAGCTGGTTATGCTTTGAACAGTTATGTTTCATTGAAGTATCTACTTTCTTTAGTCTAAAATGCATTAAAGGATATAAAAATAGACAGATAAAATTAGATCACTTGGTTCAGGAGTTCATATTGTCATTTTAGATTTTGGATCACAGATTTTGGTATCTTGGCAATTCTGAGTACAGTTTAAGATGATGAGATCTATAGGAGACACATGTGAGATTATTGGGATCCTTTCCTAAGGAAAGAATCTGAGAAGCAGGTTTATTTGCTCACTTACCACAAGTGAATAGGCTAAAAAAAATACTGTCAACAACTTAAAATAAAATGTTCACTATGCTTTTAGGAAGAAAATGCCATACGAATTGATGTAAATGGTAACACTTTATTTTAAGGACTAATTCTCACTTTTAACTAGTTGCTTATTAGCATGCATATTACTAGTTTATTGGCTGTTTATTAGTATTTATAAAGCACACACACACACACACACACACACACACATATATATATATATATATATATATATATATATAGCCTTATTCTGCATGATCATATTTTAGATCCCTTAATCGTTAAACCCCATACCTAAACTTAACAACTGCCTTACTAACTATTAATAAGCAGAAAAATAGTAGTTTATTGAGGCAAAAGTTGTATAGCAATTGTAATAGTTAGTTAACAGTGAGAATTGGTCCCCAAACTAAAGTGTGACCATGTAAAGCAGGGGTGCCCAATTCTGCTCCTGGCGATCGACTGTCCTACAAAGTTCAGCTCCAACTATAATCAAACACACCTCCCTTTAATTTTTAAGTGATCCTGAAGACCTTAATTAGTTGCTTCAGGTGTGTTTGATTAGAGTTGGAGCTGAACTTTGCAGGACAGTCGATCGCCAGGAGCAGGATTGGGCACCCCTGGTGTAAAGGATACTTGCAACCTTAAAGGAAAATGCCACCGTTTTTCCATATTCCAATATGTTCTTTCCTCAGCTTAGACGAGTTGATACATACCTCTCCCATCTCAGTGGGTGCACTTAATCGCTCTAGCGCGCGGCGCCACTATGCTAGTGTTTACTAGTAATCACTATGCTTAGGATCCAAACAGGGATTTGCAACAGGAGTTTTCAGGAGTGATGATATTACTGCGCCGAGGTCGAAGTGCTGCGAAGTGCTCTTCCGCCATACATTATAGTTATCATTTTTTATCCGCTTAGAAAATCGCCACGTTTTATTTTGTGTCACCATACTTACTCGTGTAACTACTCATGTAACCGTCTTTAAATAGGGAAAACATGGAAGTGTTTGGTGGCTTCTAAATTCATCCCTGTTTGGATCCTAAGGAATGAATGGTGCTAAGCTAAACGCTAGCATAGTGGCGCCGCACGCTAGAGCGATTAAGTGCACGCACTGAGACGGGAGAGGTATGTATCAACTCGTCTAAGTTGAGGGAAGAACATATTGGAATATGGAAAAACGGTGGCGTTTTCCTTTAAGAATATAGACTGTAAAAAAAAATTATACGATCAGTAAGTGGTGCCAGATTATGTTTTTACAAGACTTTAACTCTTCAGAATAAATTGAGCAATTTCAATTTCTTTTTTATAAGTTATATGAAAATCAACCTGATTATTTAAAGATGGTTTAACGCATTCTAAGTTGAAATTACTTGTACAACCAAGTTGATTATGCTTTTAATCAATAAATTATGCTTTTAATGCATACATTTAAGGCAGCATTAACTGAACATTTAGTTGAAATAGGCAGAAATCATTTATAGTGTAGGAATAAAACTGTAAAGTTTGTGGTAAATAAATGCTTCTCAAGTGGAGATTTCTGACTCGGTGTAGGAGAAAAACAGTGCCGTGAAAAGGTTTTTGCCCACTTCCTGTTTTTTTTTTTGTTTTTTTTTGCATATTTGTCACACTTAAAAGATTCAGATCATCAAACAAATTTTAATATTACACAAAGATAATGCAAGTAAATACAAAATGAAGTTTTTAAATTATGATTTCATTTATTAAGGGAAAAAAGCTGTCCAAACCTACCTGGCCCTACGTGAAAAATTAATTGCCCCCTTTTTTTCCCTTAATAAATGAAATCATTATTTCAAAACTGCATTTTGTATTTACTCAGGTTATCTTGGTGTAATATTAAAATTTGTTTGATGATCTGAATCATTCAAGTGTGACAAATGTGCAAAAAATTAAAAGAACAGGACACACCACTGTATATTGTAATCTACAGATGCAAAGAGATAAAGTGTAAGAACATAAACACTTAAATGTGTATTTTGGATTTGTTTTCTTTCCATTTTTAAGATAAAATAAAATAGAGATAAAATAGCTCCAAATGTCAAAATTGAAAACAAAAACAAAAACAAAAACAGCGGTTTACCCAGAGTGTCTCCCCTCAATCTCACTGCTGTCTAGGAGAAACAGTTGAGTTATAAAGTAGATTTCACTGTGGAAATGGGATCTTTCCCATATGGACGCACAGCACTCAGAAACATTTCAAACAGGAGGTTGAGACAGTTAAATTCTGGTGTCCATAGCAACCGAACTGCTGCTGCTGATATTAACACATTTGAAGTGCCAAGTGAAATCATCCTAAGCTCTCTCTCTCTCTCTCTTTCTCTCTCTCTCTCTCTCTCACACACACACACACACACACACTCTTTTTCCATTTCTAAATGACAGGCTGTAGGATGAGAGGTAGTGAGATGAGGAGAAAGCGCGCAAACACACACTCACATCTTTTGAGTCACAGCAGGATACAGGAACCAGCAAACACTGAACACTCATCCATAGAGAACATGGAATGAATGAGGAGTACATACGAATTATGTAATCATAACTAGATCAAAACTATAAAAAGAAAAATGACAAATGTGTCTCTTTAACTACACAACTACACATCATATGAACAGTCAGTAATGATTCCAATCTAGGGTTATTTTCATTAATTAAAACTAAAACCATAGAAAAATCCATGACACTAAATAATTAACTTAACCAAAATATTAAAACAACTTACTTGATTGCTGCTACTTGCCAAGGCAACATTTCTCATTTTCGCTTATTTGAAGATAATTAGGATGACTAAAAAAACTAAAACACACAACTAAAACTAAAAACTGAAACTTAATAAAAACTATGGAAAAAAACACACACACACAAAAAAAATAGCTAAAACTTTAAAATGAAAATAAAAATAAAATCTAATTCAAAAATTAACAAAAGCTGAAATACTGTATCAATGATGCTAACATAACACCTCAGAATTCTTTGGTCGTTTGACTGAAAAATGTAACATTTTGGTATGAAGCTTCAAAATTTGAAAAGGTTACATGGTCCTGAAAAAAACAGACACATTTGTACTTCTTGTGGTCAAAAATGACCACATTGGAAATGCACAGGAAACATAATTCAACTAGTGGAAATGTTTGGTACTGCATCCAAACAAATCTTACTGAAAGCTAATTTTTTGATATCAACCTCAAATTTGGATCACAACTTGTTTAGATATATGGCTTTCATTTTCTCACAGTTTTAGAGTAAAACATGTTTTGAAACATGTATATTTTAAAATAGTATTTTGCACATTTTTTAAAAACATTAAACTTAAACTTGTAACGTGTTTTCTTTAAAGAGAGATGCTCCAATCTGTGCTCCAAAGCATTAAAGATTTATAACAGTTAAAGTTGGAAATTTCATTTTCAGGTCTATGCTCAAAAACTTAATTTCAAGTCTGATTGTTTGTCATGCTGAAGTCTGATTTGTTTTTTTGGTTGCAGTCAAAAACAGCATAACAGAAATGTGTTGTCTTTGCATTATTTCTCTATTTCTTTTGCTGTGATGCAGTAGATTTAACTAAGTTAATGGCAAGGAGTAAAAAGCATTCAAATGAATTAGCAGGTGCGTGCCTTGCGCATATGAATATATGTGTGAGTCTGTGGGTGTTGTTATTGCTGCTCTAAACATTATATGGACAGACGCAGCTCTGTTGCGTAACAAGCTCTGCTGTGACTGGAGCTCTAACTGGCCGTTGGTTTGATAATTTGCATATCTGTATAGGCTTAATGTTACAACACAAATTGCTTTGCAGTGGCATCCTTAAATTACAGCAGTATGTGCATCTTGGAACAATGCAGTTGATGAATTATCTTACTGTTTAAATGTTAGTGAATAAAAAGCTGAGATAATGAAAAACTCGAAATGGATTGAAGGAGAGGGAGATGTGAATGGACTACAGGGGAAAATGATGTTAGATGAGAAGGAGAGCAGGAGGAGCTGAAGGATAGAAGTGAAGATGAGTCCAGAGGGAAATCCTGGGAGTTAATAACCGGATCTAATTTACAAAGCCCTGATACTGTAGACTGCAGTTTGTACCTGAATTTAATTTTGCCCACTCTGAATCCCACAAAGGTTCTTGGAATTCAAAAGATTAAGAGGGAACCACTGGGCAGGAGGCAATTTCAAACTGATAATTCATCAAATTTCTAATTTCTAAATCTTAATATTTGTTGGTCAGGTTTATAGTAACATGCGAGAGGACGTTTTAGTGATTTTACCACATCTCTGAAGTGTTCCTCAGGTACCTTTACCTTTGTCTGTCCCTTTAAAAGTGTGTCACTAATGGTGTGTCCAGGTGGCTAAACGCTTGAGTCTGGCGATCAGTTCAGCAGTGTGTGTGTCTTTGCCAGCATGGCCGTCTGTATACCAGTGGGGGCGCTGGAACAACAATGCTTTTGTGGCACGAAATGCAGATGGAGGGCAGGAAGTGATTTTCTACATATGAAGCACTATCGCAAAATCAAAATTTGTATATTTTTCATTGTTTATGGTTGCTCTAATGGATCAAAGCGAGAACCAGAAGAAGCTTTTATCGTGTACAAAAATGTTGTTCATAAGAGCGAAAAAAGCAAGAAATTAACTGAAAAACGCAGGAAAAAGTGGCTTAAACTAAAGCGAGTAACATCTGTTTAGTGATTACATGGAAGTGCCATTTGTTTGCTTTATAGACTATAATCAGTTCAGAATTTGACCAACCGCCACATACCCTGTACATGCAGCAAAGTTTCAGGACTGACATATATCACGCATCCTTCATATAAATGCGGGAGTCACTTTCGAAATAGCTTGTTTGCAATCAGGGTTACTTGCTTATACCTTCCGCCTCGATGGCAGGCAAGTATTTGTATTGTGCATTACTATGTGTATTACTTTTTTAATATTTATATTTAGCTTTAATTTCAGTTTTACTTTTTATAACTTTGGTAATTTTTACTTCTTTTGTTCAGTTAGCTAGCAAGGCAACATTTCTAATTTTAATTTAATTTATTTAAGTCATTTTTCTTTTAATATTTTTATCATTATTGTTATAATATTTCAGCTTTTTTGTTATTTTAATAGTTTTTGTTAACAGTAACACATGATGGAAGTTTATAGAAACTGCTATTTAGCTACTTTGCAAGAATTTATCCATGTTACTTCTGATCAACACCAGTGTTATTTTAGTATCATTGAGGTACTATTATAGTTTTTATTAGTAATTTGAATGAGTTTTTATTTTAAGTTGTAAAACGTTTTTATTCATTTTTATTTCTGTTTTAATTTTAGTAAAACATTTTAAAACTAAATTAAACTGAAAATGAAAATGTTGCCTTTGCAACTAGCTGAAATAAAATAAGCTTTTTTGTTAATTCTTTTATTTTTTATTAATTATAATCATTTTAAAATATTAATTAAGTTTTTTAATAACATTATTTTTATTTCAGTTAATGTTGTACTTGTACAAGTAACAAAAATGTTGTTGTTGTTGTTGTTGTTTTTTAATGGTTTTATGTTTTCTTTCAATTATATAACAAAGTGCCTTTAAGACAACACTGTAAAAAAAAAAAAGTTGGGCAAACTTAAAAGTTTAAGGCAACCAGCTTCAGCAGATTTGAGTTTTCTCAACTTCTTGTTTTAAGTTTATACAACAAAAAGTTGAGAAATTTCCTAAAAAATAAGTTGAGAAAACTCAAAAATCTGCTGAAGCTGGTTGCCTTAAACTTTTAAGTTGCCTCAACTTTTTTTTTTTTTTTTTTTTTACAGTGAAGTTGTCAGTCCTCTGTCGTGTGTGTCATGTGTTCCCGCCTCTTGTGTCCTTATTTGGTTTGTTTCCTGTCCTTGTTTCAAGTGTTTATTAGTTAAGTGTTGTCCAGCCGTGTTTGTCTCATTAACCTGTCTATATTAGTTCATGCCCATTCAGTTTCGTGTCCTCTGGTCTACTCGTTACTCCCCGGTGTTCCTGTGTCTGCCTTGCCTTGTCCTGTCCTGTCCTGCCTTGTCTTGCCCTGATGTCTAAATTAAAGACTATTATTTGAGTTATCTCCGTGTTCCTGTGTCCTCCCTCGTGTGTGCACCGTGACAGAAGACCAGACCAAAACAGTAAGCGGCGCCCCTTCACCACGTTTTATTTTGTTCGTTTTTTGAAAGTTTTTATTTTGTTCCTGTTTGTCTGTCTGCCCCGCGGCGTGGAAGTCGCCGCTCGTCCTTCTGCCCTAGCCCGCGTCAGCAGCGCGTGGGAGTTGGACGGGAACGCCGCGAGTGTCGCGAGTCCGCTGGCCGCGAGCCTCTCCAGCCCGCCGTTCGCGGGGAAATCACCGCCGCCGTCCGCGGCTCCCCAGTCCAGATCACGGGCTGCCGCTCGTTCTCGCCGCGGTCCACGGCTCGGATCATGTCCGCCGCCATCCGCGGCTCCCCTGTTTACGCCGCCGGCCCGCCTCTGACTCAATGCCCGCCGGCCCGCCTCTGACTCAATGCCCGCCGGTTTGCCGCTGACTCAAGCCCGTCGGCTGCCGCTACCCTCTCCGTGGATCAAGTCCACACGTCACGGCCAGGAGAGCCGTGTTTATGTCTTGTTGTGCCCACAGGAACATTTTAATGAACCTTACCTTGTCTTGTCCATGGAGACTCGTCTGGGGCAGGCGGCTCCTTGTCTTGTGGCCATGGAGGCCATTCCAGCCGCCTGCCTCCCTGTTGCGGAAGTGGAAGCGGTTGCTGAGGGAACCTTGTGAGGGCCCCTGACTCCTTGTCATGCCCATTAAGAAGCCTCTACTTCCGAGAATAGCCCAGGAGGGCTCCTGTTCCTGTGGGTGGTCCTGTCCTGGCCCTGTCTGGTTAGCCCAGGAGGGCTGTCCTGTCCTGTGTGTTTAGCCCTGGAGGGCTATCAGGTTCCTGTTCCTGTCTGTTTGGCCCCGGAGGGCTCTTGATACCCCCTGGATTCCCCAAGGAAATTTTTTTGGGGGGGAGTAGTAGAGCTCTGGGTGGGATGGGCGGGCCGAGGAACGAGGCTACGGCCACGAAGACCACCTGCCATGGCCTCATGAGCTCCCTGCACTGCCATGGCCTCCTGAGCCCCTGGCATCGCCATGGCTTCCTGAGCTCCCTGCACCGCCATGGCCTCCAGAGCTCCCAGCTCTGCCGAGGCCTCCGTCTGTCTGTTCCACTCTGGAGGTCCCCGTCCTGTGTTCCTGTCCGTGTCTGTCCTGAGGGGCCTCCAGAGCGCCCACCCCCCCTCCCTGGTGGAACTGTTACGGCGTGGGACACGCCTTTCGGGAGGGGGGAGTACTGTCAGTCCTCTGTCGTGTGTCATGTGTTCCCGCCTCTTGTGTCCTTATTTGGTTTGTTTCCTGTCCTTGTTTCAAGTGTTTTAGTTAAGTGTTGTCCAGCCATGTTTGTCTCATTAACCTGTCTATATTAGTTCATGCCCGTTCAGTTTCGTGTTGTCTGGTCTACTCGTTACTCCCCGGTGTTCCTGTCTGTCTCAGCCTTGCCTTGTCCTGCCCTGCCCTGCCCTGATGTCATTAAAGACTATGATTTGAGTTATCTCCGTGTTCCTGTGTCCTCCCTCGTGTGTGCAACGTGACAGAAGTCATTTCACTAAAATTTATATTGTTCAATCAAGTTCATTCATAAAAAAAAAAAAAAATCACTCTGCGGCCAACTTTAACATGCGTCTTGGTGACACAAGTGCATCTCCGATCTCTCTGAATAGGGAAACATCAAATTTCCCAAAACTGTTCACCAAGCGTACGATTAAATTTCATATTTGAAATCACTAAATCTGACAACAACTGACTCATAAATATTGTTTCTTAAGCTCCAATAGCGTTTAAAAAAAGCTTATTTTTCAGGCTAGACCAGCCAATGCACATACACAGTCATAGCGCGTCTCAGAACGCTGACTGGTTTTATACCGGAGCTTCTAACGGCAGCTGCAGTGACGCAATGACATCGATTGGCTCTCTTATTGAAGAGGCAGGACTATTCCGCTATATTGAGCATTGAACTTTCTCCACTTCATAACTAATAGAAGTGCACCGTCTTTGGTATATCTGAAGTCTTTGACTATAATAACCCTTCTGAACTCCTTAGCAACCACATTCAGCCATAGCAACCATTCAGAACACCTTAGCAACTGCATAACGCCATGGCAGCCACTCAAAACACTCTAACATCAAACCATCTTTGGACAGACAAGCAGCACTCACATTTTCTTCATAAAATGTTGAATTTCAGTTATCGTTTTCGTTTTTTTCTTCCCATCCTGTGGCATCTGTAGGGACGTTATGTGGTGTGTGCATGCGTGTGTTCATGTGCTCAGTATTCTCTCTTGCTCATCACCCACCACAGGTTCAGGAAAGCTGTTTATGTGTGTGTTTGGAAGTGATTTGATTACCTTTTGCTACAGTGATCTCCTCTAGGCACTACACTTCGCACTCTCTCTACCTCTTTTGCATTTTTCACCACTCCTTTTACAAAAAATATGTGTGTGTTTGTGTTTGTGTGTGAGAGAGAGGCTTCTATGGCTATTCAAAGGTTCTTGCTCACTAATGAATGTTTAAAGTTGTCCCTGCAGCTCTGAGGTAATTACTGAACAGACTTTTGCTGAGACAAATGGTCTGGGGATCCAACGCAATACAGAGAGAGAGAGACAGAGAGAGAGAGAGAGAGAGAGAGAGAGAGAGAGG
The DNA here is from genome assembly GCA_021397915.2 of Tor tambroides. Lineage (NCBI taxonomy): Eukaryota > Metazoa > Chordata > Actinopteri > Cypriniformes > Cyprinidae > Tor > Tor tambroides. The sequence goes on along the minus strand of JAFVLL020018095.1, from coordinate 8,286 downwards.
TGGGTGGAAATGGAGGCCGAGAGAAGGACTGATAAAGAAGGGAGAAGGAAGGAGAGAAGAGGAGAGTCCATGTGATTTCTCATTTAGGTGAGCCTGTCAACTTGGAGTGTCATACGTAATACCGAAAAACACTTCTGTGGTGAAAAGCATTGTGGGCCATTTGTGTTTCCTTAGGTTAAAGCGGTTTGGCTGGCATGCAATTTATAATGATTAATGTCACATGACCTCATTACAATTCATGTTGACATCCAGTTATGATTTCAGATATGTTATTGCACATTATTTTGCATTTTTATCCAATTTTGTGTAAAAAAAAAAATTGTAACTTTTGGCAGTGAGGACAAATAATGTGTGAGTTATATCCAGTTAGATTTCAGAGTTTTCAGAGTTATTTATTGTATAAACATAAAAAAGTGAAATAACTGTGTAATTTATTTGAAGTGCGTTTTTATATTGGTCTAATAAAAAAAATATGGTTTCTGGTTTAAACCTGTTTTGTTCAGGTTGTCTAAATATTATTTTGTCTTGACAAAGTATTTGTGTTGAACACGCTATTCATTTTTAATTTGATTAATTAGATTCATTTTTTTTTACATAATTTTTCGGATCTTTTTTTTTGCATAACAGAAAATATGATGCATATAAATGGAAGCCCATTTCCGCCACTGAATAAAAAATAAAACAGTAATTTCAACTTTTTCTCAAAATTCCGATTTTTCTTAGAATTGCATGATAGAAACTCGCAATTGTGAGAGTCAGAATTATGAGATAAAAAGTCACAGTTACCTTGTTTTATTTTTTATTCAGTGGTGGAAACAAGCTTCCATATTTTATATTTTATACATATTTTAGAAAGACATCATATTAAAAATTACAGTCTTTCGAAGTTGTTTCTTTCATAAACTAAACATCAACTAACAAAATGTTTTAGTTATATCTTGAGTGAAAATTCTGTTTAATTTATGGTGAAATCAAGTTGTAAAAAGCCTGCAAAAATTATTGACCTTCCCTAAGTAACATTTTGGTTTGTGTCTAAAAAAAAATATATTGATTAAGTATATGGTCTTTATAATAAATAATCATGTTAGTTTGTTAATATGTTTTTGTCATTGGGAAATAAATATATTTTTTAATTAAATTAAAAAAAGGTGTAAGGTTTGAACCAAAGCATAAATATAATTTGAGAAAAACTATAAAATCGTTTTTTTTGTTGTTTTTTTTTAAATTGGTCTAAAGTATAATTTTTTCATTGCTCTGAACACATGCTGTTTCCATTTTTAACAGATCCTTTGTTTTATTTTCAACACTCTTTTCATCTTTCTTTATATTGACCTTTGCCATTAACCTTTACCGTTAACCTCTGACATGGCTATCATTATGCGTAGTATACAAACCATTGTACATCTGTCAGATAAGCACAGAGAGATGATGCATTGCATCTGCTGACACTCAGGCCTCCAACCTTTAAGCAATATTTATGTACAAGGGGAGGCAGTTAAAAGCAGGTCATTATCGTAGCTCTTATTTCCCAAAGGACATCTCTCTTGTGCATTTCCAAGCTGGGCTGGATAATTCAGTGCTCTCTTGGAATGCTGCGTGACTCCTTAGTAGTGCATATTAGCAGTAAGGATATAGCCTAGCCAGTGTAATGCTCTGGAGTGCAGTTAGCTTCAGTAGATATGGCTGCAGATGTGCTGTCTCAGCACTCTCTGTGTCACACACTCTCTGTCACACAATCTCTGCAAATGGACCGGAAATACACAGTCGAGTATTGCTGAGTATTTTAGCACACCATTACAGAAGTGCTGTGGTTGTACACATGGTAATAGAGTACTGCAGCGTTTTTGTAGGCCAAACCCCAGAAATGAGTTAGCATTTTAGCATTTCTGGTTTTATCATCCTGACATATAGATTTTTTGGTCAAATGGCTGAAATAAGGTCTGTGGTGAACAAAAGCGCAATATATCTGCATGTTTTATTCTAACATATAAAATACAGCAGTAAAACCCCCTTGTGACTTTTGAAAGCTTTTTCTTGTAAAAGGCGGTTGCTAGCAGGTGGCTAAATTAGATCACAGAGGTTGTCGGTATATCAAACGTCATCATGCCAAACAGATAAACTCATCTACTCTAGTCATGTTCACAGATCTTATAAAGTATTCTAACTTTCAGGGAAAATGTTTGAAAATAAAGATTGAAAGAGCTGTCAGAGGCTTAAGAGTGGTGACATTAAAAGTAGTGTGACTTCATTTATCCTATTTAGTTTTTTACGTTTTTTTTTACTTGCTGTAAACACTCAATGGTGTTTTCAGTAGGATTCAAATTCATAAACAAGATCATTTTTTCAAGATTTATGTTAAATTCTGGCCTATACCATGGTACCCTATGGTATTAATTTGCTTTACAGTTACTGTGTTACTTAATTAGCATATTGATATTATATTTTAAAGAATGTAACAATAGAAAAACCATGATACATCTGGGAAATATGTTATTGCCAAGGTACCGTGTCAAAATAACCAAAAGTCTGTGGCACTTTTGTTGTGTGCCATTTTACTGGATTTTTTCATTGTCATTCACAATAAACTTTAATGACATATGATGTATTTTATAGAGCTATAAAGTCTGTATTGCTGTATTTCGGAGAAGTTCTCGCGCCATCTCTCCTCGTTTCGCAGGAGAGAGCGCAGCTCGTTGAGCATCATGTCGCGTGCGCGCGTGACAATAGTTCTTAAGCCGTCAATAAAGCTAGAAACAAAATGAACAATACGTTGTGGACAGTATCAGCGTGTCACTTCACTTCATCTCACACTGTGGCAGACGTTTGCGGTGACATTGTGGAGTTCCTATATTTGCCACTTTACACAGTTTTCGATTCTTCTGTTTAATTGTGTAGGCCTATTCTTTAGCCGCGATGCCTCCGTTTGGCGCTAATTGTGTTGTAAGACATAAACCAAATAGTTCCTGTTCTAAAGTTGAACTGGATGTGCCATGAATGAAGCTATTGTAAAATGCAGACAACCCCCTAAACGCGCATATGACCGCACATCATTACACATTAAGCGTCAAAGCCCGTCTAGTTACACTGCTGTTGTTGCCACGAATAAAATATGCAGTCGCATTCATAATAGACTCCCTAAGAAAGCGACTGACCGCTTTAAGTCGTTCATAATTGATTATTACAGCTTCACGTCTGTAACTCAATCCTCTCGTGGCTTGTTGCTTATTAACTTTCCAACACGCGTCTCGAGTTCCTCGCGTTGTTTTATTACGTCTGGCTTAACGCGTCATGCGTGAATGTCTGTTTTTGCCACTGTCACATTGAAAGCGCAAGCGTGTCTCTCTTCCTCCTCTCCTCCTCCTCCTCCTCCTCCCGCGCGCTCGTCGTGAGGAGAGCTGCGCGCTGTCGGTCTGAACGCTCGTCGGTGTTCCGCGCTCGGCCAGGATGTTTGTGTCCGTGTGGTACGCCAAGAAAATGGGCCGGCGTTTTATCAACAACGTCCGGAAAGCTAAAAAACAACGCCACCGGATAATGGTAGGAGATTACGCCTTTCTGTCATTTGGTTTTGCAGGCTGTTAGTCAGAGAATCCTGACGGAGCTTGTGCACTTCTATTGGAATTTCTAACCTAGCCTAATTTGGAAACAATCCTAAAGGATCCAAAAGGGATCAAATAAGATCCTATTGTGTATAAACTAATTCCTACAAGATTCTTATTTTATGTTGTAGTATATGGAGACAAGTTTAGGAATAATAATGTGTTTATTAGAACTATGTCTCTTTCTACAGAATAGTTAAAGGAAATCACAGGGGAGCTTTCAAAATAATTTTCTTTACCATCCCTTTTGATGTTCTACAGGAGCATTTTCATATCCTTGTGGGAATCATAATAGTCCTATTGGGAACCATGTGTTTTGTCTTACATATAATGTGTTATATATACAATGGACCTTTGAGGAATGACACTAATCAGAAGCATCCATAGACTGGTCTCTGTTCACAGCAGACGGATGGTGCTCAGAGGCGCCTAGTGCGTCAGAAGTTGCAAAATGTGGAAAGTTAAAATTAGGGTGTCTGTGTGTGAAATGGTGCTTCCAACAAATGGCACAGTCGCTTAAATAATAGATGAGATGATTAATGAAACTCGACGGATTAAATGAAAGGATAAAAATGGGGCACCTGGACGTGCCAACGCTTCGTGATGTTTTAGGTGTAACTTTTTCAAGTTTATTTTGATGGGGGGGGGGAAAGCATTTCTAGGTAGACAGACAGATTGTTTCCATTTTTCTCTGTAAAAGACTGAGGGGACAGGAGAATTTTGAGACACCAACAATATCATTATAACAAACTTGTAGTACTCTGTCAGTGGAGGATGAAAAGAAACAAACACAATAATAACTGCCAAGAACAGATTGCTTGTGTGTTCCTGCCCTGGAGTGTGTGAATGGGTGGATGCGTTTTCTCTTCTCATTGGTTTGTATCATAAATTGTGGGTGTCACTTCTGTCTTATTGTTTTTGTGAAACGTTCATTTATTTATAAGACACTCTGAAACAGAGGGGATTTGATGCCTTGTACAGTACATGTCAGCTTCAGGTACATTCAGTGACAAGTGGAACGACCTAAAACACACCCTACGCAAATAGGTAACATCTGTGTCTATCTAGGCAAACTTCATCCATTATTGCATTTTGTAATGTCCCAGAACACAATTCATAATGCAATGCAATTTGGATAAGACCAACATAGTTTAATGGCATAGATGTTTGAATGTGGCTATCACCTTGAGTTCTGAGGTTTTGTAATGGCTACAGCCTCTCAAAAGTGCATGCTATTTATGTTCAGTGGGACTTACCACTTGCAGTAAGTTTGCCAATTATTTTGTGAAAAGAGACCTCAAGTTCTTATAACTTGACATGATGCTCATGGTGCAAGATGCTAAAAAACAGTTCTCAGCATCCAAAGACAGCCGTCTAGTTGTATGAACTAACAATTAAGGACTAACAATTAAGAAATGGTGCACTGCTTCGATGTGAATGTCCCTCAATACAATTCAGGGCAGATTGTTTTGTGGACTTTGCACAGAGGCTGTTATTGAATGATGAGGCTGTGTAAACTACAAACCCGTGCAACACATGCTGCCTATGAGTAGTTATTTATTGTATAATGAGTTGAGCACCCGTTAAAGAGACATGTCACACAGTCATGTTGGAAAAGTAATATGGAAGCTTTTTACACTTAAAAAGTTGGAACACAACCCCAAATATCAATCTTTAATCCAAGTAACTTCACTCTCATTACATATACAATCTGGGCAAATTCTCAGAAAAATCAAAATGACATCTGGTTATAAATGTATAATATTTTGATCTAAAATGAGTAGTTTATGGTCATCCAATTAATGCCCATGAGCACTTTTTTTGAGTGTATTGTATTGTAGTGTGTGTGTGTGTGTGTGTGTGAAAATAATTTCATTTTTCTATTATTTGTTTTAATTTTCATTTCCTTGTGATGGACTGGCCACACGTTCAGGGTGTCCCTCGCCTGTTTGCATAAAGCCACTTTTTAAAATGTTTTTGGCATGCATTGCACGTTTACTTTAGATTTTAGACTTCAGACTTAAAGTTTCTTTTAAAAGGAATAGATCACCCAAAAATGGAAATTTGAGGAAAATTTACTCACCCTCAGGCCATCCAGTTGTAGATGTGTTTCTTAATCAGAATAGATTTGGATAAATGTAGCATTACATCACATTGGATTCACTGCAGTGAATGGGTGCCATTAGAATGAGAGTCCAAACAGCTGATAAAACATCACAGTAATCCATAAATAATCCATAGAATTATTAGTTAAAACATGAGTCCTCTATCCATATAAATCCTTTCTCCAGTGAAAAAAAGGCTGAATCAAGAGAGAAATATGCACAAATCATGCACTAGTAGTTTACAAGTGAAAACAATCCAAAACAGTTCAAAACAAATATATTGGTTGATGTGAGAGGACAACAGGTGATGGACTTTTTCACTGGTGGAAGAGTTATTATGGATTATATAACTGTAAGGGACAAAGCAATGGTTTAAAGTTAAAATGCCTTTATGATTTGTTTCTTAAAAACATGCAGCTTTTAACTTCACAAGATGTTAATTTATGGACTGGAGTTGTATGGATTACTTGTGGATTATTGTGATGTTTTTACTTGCTGTTTGTACTCTCATTCTGACGGCACCCATTCACTACAGAGGATCCATTGGTGAGCAAGTGCTGTAATGTTAAATTTCTCTAAATCTGCTCTTGAATGGCTTGAGGGTGAGTGGATTTCCAGCAAGTTTTCATTTTTGGGTAAACTGCTCTTTTAAGACAGATTCCACAAATGCCTAACAAAAATATTATCTATCCTTGTCACATTCTGATCTCTGTTTTTATTGGCTCTTGAATTCTTACTGTTACTTCTTGGTAAGTGCCAGTTGTGATGAAAACATTCATGAAATTCATGAAATGAAACATGGGATTGTAATTATATGGGGGGCTTTTCTGATTGTTTGCATTTCAGTGGTGGTTTCAGGTGTGTATGTGAGGTGTAGGAGGGGATTTCGTTCTTTTTTACACACACACACACACACACACACACACACACACACACACACACACACACACACACTCTCAAGTCTCTGAGTGGGAGTTTATAGAAGTAGATTTTGTTGAAATGCATGTGCTGTTTCTGCCCACTGCTGTGTATAGCATCACCCTCAGGTTTGCCTGTGTTGCCAGTTTTAACATCCAAAACGAACATGTCATTCAGAAGAACTCAAAACATCCAGTATTCATGCATAAGCACAGCTCGATAATGTCATGCTCTCAGATCTGTCGGTTTGTGTAGCATCCTTGAAGCAAATACAATGGTAGTGTATTAGTGTGTGTTATAGGTGGCGTGTTCAGCAGCACGATTTGTGTGCGTGTCCTGTTTTCTGTTTTGACTAGCAAATATAAAGTGCAGGCTTTTAGACTGATTATATTTTAATTAATTTTTGTGCATCTCATTTTATGGATTAGTTGCACTCTGACTTTGGATTAATTTGTTGAATAAATGTTTATTGAATGTGAATGTTAATCATTTACTTCCTGTAAATTGTATTTAAAGCCGCAGTGTGTAATTGTTCTGGAGTGTAAAATATGTTTCTCCTATCCGAGCTTTTTATGCAGAGACAAGTGAGCCAGTCATAGGTTGATTTCACCAAAAAGTGTAATCTAAATAGTTTGAACATCCCAACTATAGCCTGACATGCATGTTATTTACAATGAAATGTATGATAGTTAAAATATATATTAAATGAAATTAGTTAAACTTAAGAGTGCTTTTTTGACTCACTGAAGTAGGACCGAAGTACATCTTTGTGTCATTTTCTAAATTGTCTTCAAAATATACAGTAAGTGTACTATTGAATGTACTGACAAGCATTTGTGGTAAACTAAAAATACAATAATATCAGTTCTATTGAACTTGCATGTCATTTCAATATATTTGTCATTACACATTTGTTATGAATTTGCAATTTAATACATTTAAGATATTAATTTAAAATGTAATATCAAATAACACACTACAGTTCAAATTATAATCAAGTAGCCTACTTTACATGTGCTTCAGTATATTACTTAACATCAAAATCAGTGTATGTTTTAGAAGCACAACAAAAGATAATTAAAAAAAAATAGTCCTTTAAAGTGGAACTTCATTTGACTCTTTTTAAAAGTCTACTTAAGTGTGTTGAGAAACAAAGTTATGAAAGTGTCTCTCATTAAATACACTTAAGTGGCTTTTTTGTTTCACTAATATTATATTATCTGCAAGTACAATCTTTTGAATTTCATTTTAGGATTTGAGGTACACTACAGGTGCACATTCAGTACAATTATGCGCATGTCTTTTTCACAAGGGAAGAAACAATTATGATGTTTTTACTCGCTTACGACATTGTCAGAAGTGTCTTTTTCCATTACCAGCGAAGAAAACAGACTAAAATGTGAGTAAAAGCATAGCGTAAATGTGTAGCTAGTGTCACGGTGCACACATGAGGGAGGACACAGGAATACGGAGATAACTCAAATCATAGTCTTTAATGGACATCAGGGCAGGACAAGGCAAGGCAGACACACACAGGAACACCGGGGAGTAACGAGTAGACCAGACGACACAAAACTGAACGGGCATGAACTAATATACACAAGATAATTACAAACACAGCTGGACAACACTTAACTAATAATCACATGAAACAAGGACAGGAAACA
>JAFVLL020018094.1:0-27108 GCA_021397915.2 Tor tambroides | reverse complement strand
AAAATGAAAATTATGTCATTAATTACTCACCCTTATGTCGTTTCAAACCCAGCTTTGTAGCTTCATAACATAACGGTGGATCCACTGATGTCACATGGACTATTTTAACGATGTCCTTACTACCTTTCTGGGCCTTGAACGTTTCAGTTGCACTGCTGTCTATGGAGAGACAGAAAGCTCTCGGATTTCATCAAAAATATCTTAATTTGTGTTCAGAAGATGAACGAACGGGTTTGGAACGGCATGAGGGTGAGTAATTAATGACAGAACTTTCATTTTTTGGTGAACTATCTCTTTAAGAATTGTGTTCAGCTTTTTTAATGGACAATACAGTCTTAGGATAGGATCAACTATCCAAATTACTATATGGGCATGTCTTTACAGTACTCTAAAGAAGGAGCAGCTTTTTGGAATTGAAAGACTTGCTTGGCATGCAAAAGTGCAAGTCGGATTTACAGTAAACACTGAAGATTAATCTTCATTACGAAGACAAAAAGACCAACTGGTACAGCTGGTCTAGCCACACTGACCCTTGAGCCACTGGCAGTGCACTTCTAGCACTTATTATGCTGCAAAGAATAAGGGAAGTGCAAACATTTCCACCCCCTGAAGTGCACTTCAGTCATGAGGCCAGCGCTGGCCCAACAGCCAATAAGGGGGTTGATTGAGGGTACATGAGGAATGGCCTGTAGCTATGCTAGCTAAACACCATCGGCCAAAGTGACTGCCAAACACACTCAATTCCCAGGCACAATCTAGGGAAAAAGGAATAACAAAACAATGCAGCAGCCTGCAGAGCCAAGAACAAAATGCGAGGGAGTCGTTAGTTAAGAAAAAGAGGAGAGCACTTTGTAATTCAAAAGATGTTTACGCAGATACTTCAAATGCGATGTGCAATGGCTAGGAATCACAGTAAACAACAAAAGCGATGACTTCACTGGCATTGCCAACAGAGTATAATGAGCTTACAAAATACACATCTACCTTGCAAATACACACAAAGCAAGATATTCAAATCAGACTGAAAGCACCAACCTGGTTTACAGGTTCCACAGTCTCGGCCGTAGCATGTGGGCAGGCAGACGCATTGACCACTAGCAGGGTCGCACATGGTTGCAGGCACAGTGCCCATGTGGTCACAGTGACATGGTTGACATCCATGCGTGGCGTTGGCAGAACTCAGGTTATAGGTGTGAGAGGAGCATCGATTACACCGCAGTCCCTCTACATTGTTTTTACACATGCATTGGCCCGTGATCTTGTCACACACACCTGAGCCGTTCACCGTGCCTCTGAGCTCACACTGGCAAGGCAGACATCCCAAAGAGTTGCTGCCGTCCAGACTGCGGTATCCATCCTGACACACGTCACACCGCCGGCCCTCTGTGTGAGGTTTGCACTTGCACTGTCCGGTTACCACATCACAGGACATACCGGGGACGGATCCGTTTGGACTGCAGTCACAGGGCAGGCAGACCCCACTGCCGTTCAGGCTGTAGAAGTGAGGGATGCAGGTGTCACAGAGCAGGCCTTGTATGCCATCTTTGCACTCGCACTGGCTGGTGAAAGGATTACAGAATTGGTGTAGAGAACCCCGTGGGTCGCAACCACAGGGAATGCAGCCATCGGAATCTGTGCGATTGAGGAATTTGAAGCCGTAGTTACAACGGTTACAGGTTAAACCTAAGTATAAAAAGAGGAGACAACTATGAGTGCTATTCTCAACCAGGACACTAGGAGGTACTTAAAAGGATAGTTCAACCAAAAATGAACATTTTGTCATCATTTACTCACCCTCACGTCATTCATAACATATGGAAGTCAATGGGGACCATCAACTGTTTGATTACCAGCATTCTTCAAAATATCTTCTTTTACGTTCAACATAAGAAATAAAATCTTACAGGTTTGGAATGACATGAGTGTGAGTAAATGATGACAAAATTTTCATTTTTGGGTGAACTACTTCTTTAAGCAGGTTTCAGGAGCTACTTGGAAAGATTTAAATGATGCTTTGTTAAACTTATATAATAAAAACAGCAATTTTAAATCTTTAAATTTTAAGAAGATAAGAGCTGTGCCCATAGCCATTGGTTTTGCATTTCCTTGGTTATTACTAACAGTATTCCATTTAATTTATTCCTTCAACTATTTTTTCACAAAATAAAGATATTTATTCAATTTCACTATAAAAATGAAAAAGCCCGCATTCACTTTTTTCCCACTCTGAGGTGGAAACCAGCTTCCATTTCCAAAAGAAAATGTGATTTGAAAATGTGAAAGTCACTTTACATGGACAACCCTAGTAACAAAAAAATATGTGCATGTGTGTTTTCTTTTTGCAGCATTTCATTTATCTTTGTTCGATGAAAGTTATTCAAATTCGCCTTACCATCCACAAACCACCAACCTCAACATCTAAAATTATTTGGTCTTAGCCTTTACATCATAACCCACATTTCACTGTAGTACAGAGTAAACAAATAAATAAATCAGTGAAATATTACACAAGGAATAAAAAACGAAATTGGTAATGTCATCATTAAGTGAGCCCCTTTCCCAATGATGAATGACTCACCTCGGGCATAACACTTAATTTCTCTAAAAGGAAAATAAATAAATTAAAAGACCCAAGAAAGGCAATGGAAGGGAAAAAGTAAAAATAACTGAGGCTAAAAAAGAATTACAGCTCATTTGGAGACCCTAAAAAGTGGTCTACATGGAATCAAATCATATCAAGTTTTTTAAAATGTGTGCGGTGCTTATTTGAATACGCCATACATATTCCTGACAGGTAATCTATTCCTAATGTTGCTGAGCAGAGCCTACAGGGCAAACCGTTTACATCCATAAGTACTGAGAACTCCACACTCCTCCACTACTGTGTATTCCGCTACACAGCTCCACTTTAATGAATTTAGATATTAATATATTGCTCCCTACCCACAGTTAAACCTCATTACAACATTATGTTAAATGCACAATGTGACACAGATGAATACCCCAATAATATCACGCCAAAGGTGCTGCAATTTGTCATTGTGTGCATGGCTTGTGGATGTTGAAAAATTTGTGTAACTCTCAAAACGCTACAGTAACTGCGCGCCATCCAACTGTGAATATAATAAGACATTAATTACTAAATCTAACAACAAAGTACAGGTAAAAATAAGCAAGTAAATCTTTAAGCTTAAGATATTATTTTGTTAAATTAAAATGTATTAAAGTATGATTTTATATATGTGCATTTGACTGCCCATTGGTGCACCCATGGAGTGAGACGTGTACCAGCGTAGCCCACATTTTATCAGTAATGCTTTTCTGCATAATATTCTCATACATCAACATTTCAAAGCACATTGTGTACGCAGAGTACTTTGGACGCTTGATAAATTTTGTCCTTATGAAGCTGCGGCTGGCCTCAAACACGCTGTAGGTAATAAATTGCCTTAATCAAATCTAATTTCTGAAAAATACCTGTGGGAACTACAAACAAAGAAGCAGGTCTTGTAAGAAGCGTGAAAAATAAGGAAGACAGGGGCAGTTTATTATAATCAACTTGGCATTGAATTACAAAATTAAAATGAGGTGGCCCTTGATATCCTGGCTTAGCAATACACATGATCTTCTAAGTAATATTCTTTTGCATTTCATAAGAAAACGGTTCAAAGGTACAAAGAAGAAGAAAAAAATGGAACAGATTTATCGCAAAGGACCTGGAATGCCTGGAAAAGCTGGAAGAAAAATTCTTTTGGCTGCTGCTCACAATAAATTTGTGAAAAAAAAAGCTTTGCCAAAAAAGAGCCTGATGGTAAGCAATTTAATCATGCCATTTACATATGCAGCAGAGCAGAGTGATCACTGTAAGCTTCATATGTTTTCATTTCAGAAATTAAAATGTGCAAACAAGTAGAAAATGAATCATTTCTAAAAAAAAAAATTGCATATCAACCATTGTCAAAATAATTTAGTAATATATTTAATTTAAAACTTGCTGAAAAACAACATGGAATACTTTTTTTTTAATAAGTTTGTCCTACCTCAGGACATTTAAAATTAATAAGAAACAATAGTAATAAACTACTGTTAATTAACTATTGTAGTATTAACTATTGTTAATAGTATTAACTACTGTTAATAAAACTATTGTTGTTAAGAAGTTAACAAAAAGTTTCCTTTACATTCATATAAATTTCAAGCTAAAATCGTAATGTTGAAAAAAGTTTAAAAACATCACGACTGTTACATCAACTATTTATTTATTAGTGTATTTACATAGAGACAATACAAAATTTATGAATCCAGCCATACTCATTCATCTGTTTTATAAGTGACCCTGGATCACAAAACCAGTCATAAGGGTCAATTTTTTGAAATTGAGATTTATACATTACCTGAAAGCTGAATAAATAACCTTTCCGTTGATGTATGGTTTGTTGGGATAGGACAATATTTGGCCGAGATATAACTATTTGAAAATCTGGAAACTAAGGGTGCAAAAAAATCTAAATATCAAAATACTGAGAAAATTGCCTTTAAAGTTGCCCAAATGAAGTTCTTAGCAATGCATATTACTAATCAAAAATTAAGTTTTGATATATTTATGGTAGGAAATTTTTAAAATATCTTCATGGAACATGATCTTTACTTAATATCCTAATGATTTTGGCATAAAAGAAAAATCAACAAATTTGACCTGTACAATGTATTCTTTTGTAGGCTATTACTACAAATATACTCATGCTACTTAAGACTGGTTTTGTGGTCCAGGGTCACATATATATATTTTTTGGCCTGTACAGCTTATCAATTTTGTGGGAATTAACAGAGAGAGACAGAGGGAAAGGTTAAGAGACAGAAAAAAGAAGTTGGAGCGAGAGGAAGAGAAGGATGGGAGAAGAGAGCGAAAGAGCGATGGAGGCCGCAATGCTGCTTGATACGTACCGATTACGTTTGCCTTGCACTGGCATTGACCTGAGTCCTGGTGACAGGTAATATCTGGCTGCACGGTCCCGGCGGTATTGCAGTTACAGGCGTCAGCCAGCGCCGACTGCAGCTTGTAGAATCCGTGTTGGCACTGATTGCACTGTCTGCCAGACACATGTCGCTTGCACTTACACTGCCCCCCGATCTGCGGAGGAAGGAGAGCATCACGTGACCGTGCTCCAATTAGTCAAGTTGAGCAGGCCCGTGTGAGTGTGTGTGAGTCATGGATGGGCAGCTCTGCTCTGTCTCTACCCCCCATCCTGACGATCCCCACTGGGCTGCTGGGATGCTTTTTATCTCCATTACAGAGAACGGAGTGGTTTGGGATATGGGCGGAAGAGGTCACAACACCTGAGCTCAAAAGCTGCCATTGTGCAGAGGGTCATGTGGCTTAACAAAATGGCTCTCTTCTTAGGGATGGATTGAAAGTACCAGCTGTTGTTTGGATGAAAAGAGGGAATATTTGATACTACTGACATGAATAGCTACCATGATCCTTTAGTTTATATGGAAAAGTTATATATGTCAGAACTTTAGGAAAAGAGAGTAGATAACTCTAATGACTCAAAGCTTAAAGGTACAGTTCACCTAACAATGAATATTTTATTTTATTTAATTTTTTTATTTCTTTACTCACCCACAAATTGTTCCAAATTTTCTCAGTATTTAGATTTTTTTGCACCCACAGATTTTCAAATAGTTGTATCTTGGCCAAATATTGTCCTATGCTAACAAAACATACATCAATGGAAAGTTTACTTACTTTCAGATGACGTATAAATATCAATTTCCAAAAAATTGACCCTTATGACTGGTTTTGTGGTCAAGGGTCACATTTAACAGAAGAAAGAAATTCATACAGGTTTGGAACAACTTGAGGGGGAGTAAATGATGACAGACATTTCATTTTTGGGTGAACTACCCCTTTAAGTGCTTATACAAAGTCAATAAACCAATGCTTTTGGAAAGTTGACTTTTGGAAAAATCCTGCAGTGTGACACACTATACTACGTCTAAATTTATTTTAAACCACATTTTGGTATAATATAATATAATATTTTTGTTTGCTTGTTTGTTTTTTAAAATCTATTACATCACAGAGTTCATATAATATTTACTGGAATAAACTAAATCTTTTTTTGCATTACTTACAAAAATTATGTACGCATTATAAAAATACTCTAAAATCTTGAATCATTTATCAATAAAGCTAATAGAATAAACTATAAGACATAAGCTACATAAATTCCAACTACAAGCCAAGAATACTCAATCCCTACCTAGCACCAAACAGAAACGGCCCAACCAACAGTGTAAAGTCATTACCATATGTGAGGAAATAATCATTCTGATCATTTAAATAAGGTAACAATCTAACATGGGGCTGACCCAGCCATTGATTCTGAATTTGTCATCCAGTATATCTATCGACATGGATCTGTTCCTCCAAAATGGCTTTCATGATGCTAAGATAAAGTAAGAGGTGAGGGAGAATTCTCTCGAGAGAGGCTCTCATGATGACACTTTTACATACTCCCTACTGATCAAACCACTGATAAATGCTGTTGTGAATACTAAAGTCCTCAGCCAATACATCAATGCAACCCTCTCGAGAGGGACTGGCCAATATCGTTATCTGAATCTACAATTCTCAGGTCCGTCACAAAGTCGGGGATCAAAGCCTCAGATGTCTTCCTTTGCATATGCAGAGCTACTGTTGCACCTCGAAATTCGGAAATGTGTCTTAAGTCTCAAATATCAGATATAGACCAGAGGCAAAAAAATCTGCATAGTGTTAAAAATGAGCTTTAAGTAATCTTAACTGTTGTAGAAATTATTGTTAATATGCGTAGAGCAGGAGACAAACTTGTTGAATGATGGGGGTTCATTACTTGCTTTGCTTTCTGTGAGTTTTAATTTATAGTAAATGCATACATTTTTGTGGATGAATGTGTTTGTGTGCATGTCTACACTTACCGGCTCACATTCTGAACTGCCATTGACCGTCCCAGTGCTATGGCACTCACATGGTTTGCACACGTCCTTGGCCCACAGGAGTGCACCCACCTCCCTGTAGAACAGACTCCGACACCGCTCACAGTTCCTGCCTTTAAACCCAAAGAGAGTCAGTCTGCATGTGCTTGTAGAAGCAAAAGGGTGGGGGGAGGGGGGAAATTGATGTCAACCTATTAAAATTCAATCATATCATAGGACTATGATTTCAAATTAAAAAACTGCAGTCTTGGGAGAGGTCCGGCGAGAGATGTGTAATTTTCTAAGGTGTCCATTTTAATGTCCTCTTTCATCCCTACCTGCCACTGTGCCTGATGCCCAGCATATGAAACAATGAACCTGTTAGCATGGCCTGATTTACTTCATTAAATGTCCATCTGTTTTCGCTGATGCATTATTTCGATTTTTCTGCTTTTTGATGCTTCCATTATATCACTACTATTTCTCCAGCTGTTGTAATGAAAAATATCTGGGTTTCTGTTAGGTATAGCATATTGGAACAATATAAAATAATTTTATAAAACATATGACAGAAATAGGTCTTAGAGGCTGACCAATATGGGTTTTTCAATAATTGATTGGTGTATCTACCAGGATGACTGATAGCCAATATAGTCTGATAATATAGACTTTTTTTTACACAATATTTACTCAAATTTTAATATTTTTAAAATATTGAATAATTTGAGACATTTGAGATCACTAGGGAAAATTACTCTATTTTGAAGCAGACAATTCTAAAACTCTGAGGTTTCAATACTTTCCCAAATGTAATTTACATTTCATATTTTCACTGTTTCTCGAATAGGAAAATTACAATACAGTCACATTCTGTAAAAATATTAAATGCTGTTACCTATTGTGTTATGTGTACAGTTATAACACACCCCTCCGCCTCCTCTGAAGTGTTCTCCAGGGTGAGGATCCAGGCTGGCACTGTAGTGGCAGGAAGAGGCGTGGCCATAGCACTGGCATGGGCGGCAGTTGTATGCCTGTACCTGATCTCCAGCTCTGAAGGGTTTGTCATTGAAGAGAGGAGAGTAGCGTTCACACTGTTGGAGAGAGTGAGAGATCAGAGCACATCTACATACATCATCTACATATACATTTATCAGCAATATCCAGATGCGACCTCAAGGTTCAATGATAAAAGTCCCCACAGTCACAAATAACACAATATTTCCATATGTACAAGACAGAGCAAAATCAGCTCATTTATTATAAGTGACTTTCAACAACTGAACTATTTTAATAGGACACTTTCATCGAACGAACATCTCAATCAAAAGAGAGTGGCGAAGAGGCAAGAGGAGAAAAATGAGTTTTTTGAGCCTTTACTGGCAAAGTATTTGATTTTTGTGAACAGTCATTACAAATTACTGAGAACATGGGAGGCATCAAATGAAATGATTAAAAATGTATTATAAAAAGCAAAAGATTCCCCAGCGACTGCTCAGGCTTGCTGTGTTAGCCTGCTGTTTGGGCAGCCGTAGTGGGCCGAGAGCCCGGAGGGAATTGCAAATTCAGCAGGCTGGATGCTGGAAGAGCCAGACACAGACCACCCGACACTACAGCCCTCTATGCCAATCAGGGGTCTGACAACATGCTACAGGGATTTGGATTTTTACACACTGCAGAATGTAGTTTCAGAGAGAACAACTATAAGTGCAACAGTTTTGCAATACTAAAGCATAAATTACCCTATAAAGCACATCCCAGATATGAATAGTGATTAAGAGTGAAGAGAGACTAAATAGTTTGTTTTTGTGGGAAATAAACTTGATATAAATAATTAAAAAACCTAAAATATGGTTCAGAATGTTTCAAAAGAAAATTGAAACAAACTTACATTAAGTTAAATCTTAATAATGGACTTGTTTATTACGAACACACAGCCTTTCACTTCACAAGAGTTGTGTGGATTATTATTACAGCTGTTTAGACTCTCATTCTGACGGCACCCATTCACTGCGGAGGATCCATTGGTGAGCAAGTGATTTAATGCAAAATTTCTCCAGACCTGTTCCAAACAAACTCAACCCTTGGATGGCCTGAGGGTGGGTAAATTTTCAGCAAATTTTCATTTTTGGTTAAACTATTTAAACAAATGCCATTTTACTAAATAGTGTAAAAGCACCTGCCAGGAACGTAGATGTAAAAAAAAAAAAGCAGAACCAGTTGTAAATAATGTAAGTGTTCATCCAAAGTTGATTAACATGGAAAATGAAAATAAGAAGATTCATTTAAAAACATAAAACTAAAACTGCAGGACAGAGATCTGCACACACAGGTAGTGTGTATTTTGTATTCATCTCCAGTGTGTGAGGTGGAGAGGAGCTGGGCTCCAGTGAGGAAAGAGCCTTCATCCCGTGTGAAAGGCCTCTGTGAATGCCATGGCTAATTTCACGCTCCCTCAAGAAAGGTCTGCGCGTGGCTGCACCAGTAGCGAGCCTACAGTTAACCTTTAGCCTGTTTGAAACACAGGGTTTTAGCAATGCATTGCCAAAATGGCATTCTCCATCATTTATAGTCACTCTAGAAAAGGGATCACATTGAGGCTGCTTACACAACTTTAAATCAGTAATCATAGTGGAAGAGACACTAATATATCCTAATGTTGATATGATTATGAATATGGCTGATATTTAGTGTGACTGAGGTAAATTTTGCTGAGAATATTCCCTTCCACAATTAATGATACACCAGTTAACAAAACCACAAAACTAAACTACAAAAATATTATAAATAAATATATTTATTTATTATTGTAAATAATATTATTTATAACAATATATATCTATTGTTATAATAATAATATTATTTATATTAGCAATATTATGATATATTATGGTGACAGCATTAATGAAGCTTTTTATGAAGCTACGAGAATACGTTTTGTGAAAAAACAAAGATAATGACTTTATTCAGCGATTTCTTCTCTTCCGTGTCAGTCTTCGACACGTGTTCACGAGAGTACCATGAGGCATGGACTATTTTAATGATGTCCTTACTACCTTTCTGGGCCTTGAATGTGTCAGTTCCATTGCTGTCTATGCAGGGTCAAAAAGCTCTTGTATTTCATCAAAAATATCTTAATTTTTGTTCCGAAGATGAAGGAAGGACTTATGGGTTGAGACGGAGTAATTAATAACAGAATTTTCTTTTTCTTTTTTTTTGTGAACTATTCCTTTAACCGTCCAAACAAAGTTATTCGTTAAAATGAACGCTACATATGAAGAGTGATCTTTTTAGAAGAGAATCTGAGCAATTATGAATGTTAGTATCACCACTTTTACCTAGCTACACTCCTCTCCATGCTGGTAATTAGAATCTGATCTCAGTGGTCTAGAAAACACACTCTTACACAGAGACAGAAGATGAAGATTTGTTAATAGACATTGTCTGAATGGCTTCTGAGGGCCGAATGCTGTGGAACGTGGCTGAGGCATTAATAGGACACATCGAAATGTTCTCTGTGGAACGTGAATGACATGCATGTCCCAAGTCACATACATGTGACCTCCAACACTGCCGTCTCCACTCAGTGTGCACCGAAGACGTACACTGAAGAAATGAGACACTTTCACTGGCTGGAATATTATGGGGAAACAAAAATTAGTAGGGCCAGCCTAGATTTGTGTCTCAGAGCTAGTAAGCAAACACAGCAGATAGCTCCGGGGCAGGCGGCAGTCCCTCCTCGAAGCCAGGTGTTTGGGTCTAGGGGCGTTTAGGGCGGTGAGACAACTCATATTTATCATATTTACACACACACACACTTCCGCATCTACGTGTTATATGTGGCCCTTGTTTGTTTCGGTGAAAACAACAACAGTAGCAGCAGTAGAGAGAGAGTGTCGTGTCTGGCCTTGAATAATGCATGGCATCTGGTGAATAATTTAAATCACCAAACATCAGGTTTAAAAGTTTAATCCTGGGACTTGCTCCCAATGTTCAGAATTATATGCAGCGATCTGGACAGTGCAGACTCTCAACAGGATGAACGGTGAAGAGATTCCAGAGAGGATTGGAGAATGCTGAAAAGACTGTTTTGCCAAAAGCAGTTCTTCAAATACAGGAAGTTTAAAACCAACTACATTTTTCAGTAGCGTGACAGTTACTGTTGTCAAACAATGTGGCTTGTTTTGCCAACAAGAGGCTGTCTAACACAATCAAATGTCATATATTTGCTTTTAATGTCATAGTGTATTGCACACACAGCTTTGCTGAAGCTATAATTCAAACGCTCTCTCCTAAATGGTCTTTTTTCTCAAATGTAGTGTCAGAAGGTCTGATTCGTTCTAGTAATTCAGTTCATTCTAAATGGTCCCGTCTATTGAATTAGTTTGTCCTAAATGTAGGAATGTAGGAACGTCTGGCTCATTTTAGTGAATCGGTTTACCTAAAAAGGCCCTTTCTCTAGAAATCTGATTCATTCTAGTGAACCGATTCATTTGATTGAAATGGTTCTCCCAAAAAATGGTGAGAAGGTCTGGTTCATTATAGTGAATCAGTTTGGACTCAATGAACCTTTCTCTCATATTTAGCATCGGAAAATCATCGAATCAGTTTCTCTCTCTCATATGTAGCTTTGAACACTTTATTTGAATGGTTCATGAAAATTTATATACAGTATACATATTTTAAAAAGCCCTTTGTAGCAATTTAGCTCTTTTTATCTCCTAAATTCTGAGTAGCTTGGCAAACTACAGTTTCAAAGTAGCTTCCCAACATTGGCATTCTTGAAAAGTGTGAGTACTGGAGCCTTATGTCATCAGAGCTTTCCCTGAGATATAATTACCTTTGCTGGACTCATCATCAAGACACCCAGGGGCTGATGGGACAGGACGATTAGAGCATTGCTGCCCACAAAACCACTTCCTTCTCTTCTTCCCCTTTCTTTTTTCCACTACTTCTAGCTCTTTTCATCAGGAAACTGGAGATGTGCGTGAATGATCTTTCTGTCTCTTGGTTTCCTCTTCCTCCTCCTCTCTCTCTCACTGCTTTTTTTTCCTGTCATTCCATTAAAGCCTATTTTTGAGTGTGCTGTTCATTAAAGAGGACTCTTGCACGTCATTAAAGGGAAGTGGTTAATTAAAAGGGGGCCTCCCCTGCGGGACTCACATTAGCTCCATGTGTGTGACTCTCTGGGACGCAGGCGCAGCGGTACGGACTCACACTAGTGTCACAGCTGTCTGCATGGCCATGGCACTCACACCTAAGCAGACAAAGACACACAATTAGAAGCCACATTCTTCTGGAGAACCATACATCTAATGGAACTGGTTCCCAAGGTAAAGCCAGAATCTGGATTTGCATTAATACAGTAAAAAGAAATTGGGTGAGATTGAAGAATTAGCTCAAAGAACAGGATGTGATGATAATGCAGATTATGTTGATATGATTTGAGTTCATTTTCCACAAAAATTAAAAGGATGCATGAAATAACTATTTTACTTCCATAATGTGACACATTTCTAAATGAAATGGGATATTTTCATTTTTACATGTTACATTTAACAAATTATATCTAAATTGGTTAAAAAAATTATTTGCTGTTGGAATAACATGCAATGACTAGCCCATACTTAAAAAAAGATTGCTGTAATTTTATGTTGACATGGAATTAGTCTGATGTCAAAACAGTTGCAGGAAGTGTCACCTTTAACTTATTTAAAAATATATATATTATCAATATAATTTCTATAGCTAATTTAAACTTAAATATATAAATTTTCTGTTCCATTTTAAGGCCACTTGGAAATACGTAGCAGGTTGCAACAAATCAGCAGGGTCAGCAAAATTAACGGCACCTGACAAAATCTTTCTCTTCCCTTTTCACATTCTCTAGATCTCTCTATCAGTCTTTCATTCCTTCATTCTCTCTGTGCATGGCTAATAGGACTTTCGCATTCAACATTTATAAATGCCAGTGCAAATATCAACGGCATGTCGTAATGTACATCAGCAGACCTGACAGGTCTCCATCAGATGGAACACGCACCTGCAGGTCACCGCTTTAATTATTCATTCTCGAGGGCCCTTATTCGGCATTATCATCCACCCATCTTTACATGGCTCTCTCTAAAAGCAGCACCCTTCACCTCCGTTACTCAAACAAACAACATAACAAGCAAACAAGAGAGGAGGAAAGTGGAAAAGAAAGAGGGCTGTCGTTATTGCTGGAGGTTATTACCGTATGAGCGTAAAGCAGACGCTAATGCTCCCAGACACAGCTTGACACCCTGTCAGAATACCTCAAAGGCTGAATTTACGCACATTTTAGTCCCCAAACACACATACATCCTCTTCTCAGCCTCTCGCGGGTTTGAACTGTCAGTCTCCCTAAGGGGGTGAATCCACTACTGTTTACTCTCTGCCTTTGTTTCTCCGGCGAAGCTGTTGCGATGTCTCAGAGACCGAAAGAAGAGAGCCGTACAGGAAAAAAAGAGAGAGAGAGAAAAGGCGGGGAGGACGGGGGACACCTCTGAATGTCAGAGGATGATGAGATTTCACAGTCTCTAAATCTCGATTTCATCTGTGCCAGTTTAACTAGCTCTTAATTAAAGCTGCCTTCTCTCGCTCACTCAGACATACTCACACAGCGAGAGCGAGCCAAGTTACAGCTGCCTGCATAATGACATAATTACCATAGTCGTAAGAACAGTGGCTGTTTAACGTCTGAAGGTATACATGGATATAACACCATGTCTCGGCTTCTGAAGAGACAAAAGAACAGATTCGACATTCTTGAGAGATGCAGAAGAAAATTTCAGACTGATTAGCTGAAGCCTCACAGAAAGAGAACACAAGTTCTGAAGTTTTCCTGCCAGTGATTTCCAAATGTGGCGTCCACACTGTAATTACAAGACCATTAACGAGAAGACAAAATCTGTGTTAAACATGGCATTACTCCATGGCTAATAACAGACATGTCATCGATCCCCCAGTTGTGTCAAACTAACATTTGTCTGCCATCTCCACTTGGTCTTGAACCTAAAAAGTCTTTTGCTTTCATCAAAGTCTGAATTATCCTGCCTTATCCGCCTACTGATTTTCTCATCAAACAGAAATTCAATCAAATTTAAAAAGTCCACAAATTTATGTCAAATTTTCTTGTTGGAAACAGTAATCATGGGGCAAAAAGGGGAGATTGTGTCATGTGACAGTTGATTAGGGTTGACTGGTGTCAGGGTGCTGATGGTTTCGGACCTGCCGCTGATGGTGATCTCGTCCACGGCGTAGTAGCGATGACGGAAGGAACCGCAGGATCTTGGGTGTGGTACTGGCCATGGAGGTGTATTCTCACATGTGTGGCTCTCACAAAATCCTGCAGGGCGGCACTGTTGTAGAAGTCGTTATAGCCCGGTCGCAGGTTCGGCTCAGGTGTCAGCATGCTGAAGGTGATATTTCTGCGGGAGAAAGCTATGTTGCTGATGCAAAAGACAGACCAAAAAAAAAAACAAAAAAAAAAAACACACACACAAATTTAGGTTTGCAGTTGTTAAAAGAGTATTCAGGCTGCCTTTCAAGCAGTGGTTCTCAACCAGAGGGCCAGGATCAACTATCAGTACACTTCCACAAAATGAGTTAAAATTAGACAAAACAAGGTTCAAAATGACCTAAAATGGGTAAAATGTTATTTTTATTTGTTCCTTTGGTATTGGAAAACCTGGATACTGTATATGAGGGAATTTTTAATGTGTGATTTCCAGACATGAAAAGGTAATGGAAATTCTATAATGAGTAGAATTTTAATATTCAAAGTTCTAAAATACTTTTCAGGCTGAAATGGCTATTTGGGAATGAAAATAATTGTGAAAAACATTAGCGCTTATGAAAAAAACAATGAATAAAAATCCTTATCCTTTATTCACAAGATACAGTGGCCAAGTACTCCACAACACAACTAACTCTCCACAACACAATGGAAACAAGTCACAACACAATGTAAACAAGCCACAACACAATGAAATTAGCACAGTACAACGTAAACAAGTCACAACACAACGTAAACAAGACAACACAACGTAAACAAGCCACAACACAATGAAATTAGCACAATACAACGTAAACAAGTCACAACACAACGGAAACAATCCACAACACAATGAAATTAGCACTACACAACGGAAACAAGCTGTTACACAACAAAATTAGCACAACACAATGGAAACAAGCCGCAACACAGCAAAATTAGCACAACACAATGAAATTAGTCCCATGCATTGTTTTGTGGCGATTTCGATGTATTGTGGTGATTTTGTTGTTTGGTGTGTAAATTTCGTTGTGTTGTGCACTACTGGGCCACCGTAACCAGACACTGGAAATGCCAAGTAAATTCATTCGTGATAAAAAGTATTAACCCTAAAATACACTTAGTGATTAAAATGTTTTCAATTATGTCTTTATTTAATATATTTCTCCTTGGAAGAAGTTAGTAATCAGGCATATTTTGAAAAGACAAAAGTATGAGTAAATGATGCCAGTATCTTAATTTTTGGGTGAACGACCCCTTTAAAGTATTACAAACATAAAATATACCCTATATTATTCTACCGACTTAAAAAAAACAAGAGAGAAAGAGAAAAAGGAATAATATTCCTGCATCTTAAGCTTTGAGCGTGAGTGATTGAAAGAGACTGAGATTTTCAAGTTTTGACATAGCAGGGTAACACGCTGTCAGGTTGAAAATGAAACATGTCACAAGCTACTGAAATGAACAAACATCAAAGAAATTGGAAAAGCAAAGGTCTTTTCTTTACATCTTAGAACTACTGAGAGGAAATTTCACTAATACAGATTTAAAATATAGTTTAGTGATATGGGGTTTGAAAGGGAGGGCAGGAATAAATGGGGTGAATGAGAGAGTTCTCAAGGTCCTTCCAGGGGGCAGGACAGGTATAGCCCCTACTGCATTATTCACTCTCAAGAAATATCCACAGAGCTCTTCTGCATGTTTCATCCCTAATGCTGGTAGACTTATCCAGGACAAACCTGTGTGAAGAAAGTCTTTTGTCCCCATCTCTCTCTCTTCTTCTCCATCTACCTGTGCTCTCTATGTCTCTCTTTCCCCACATGCTCTGATGTGACATGTCTGAAGAGTCTAAGTGCAGACCCTTATGCCACTGGGTCAAAGCTTTTGTTTGTAAACTAAAATACTCAGACAGGTAAAGTGGTGAAACATCTGGCCAGTATGGAGTTCATCCAAGCAGGACCAAACTTAGCAGGATGTATAGCTAACATTTTAAACATATTCATCATGACTCTACTTAAAATGTAGTATGATGTTATCAGGGGTTCTCGACCTTTATGACTGTAAGGCCCCCTGTGGTTGTTTTCAAACTTCTTATGAACAGAAACTGAGATTATTCATTTTTTAAAATTAACTATGATTCATTTTGTGCTTCAAGAACATTGAAGAACTGTTTTTCAATAAAAACAATAGTTACTGAGGGGTAAAAATT
Organism: Tor tambroides; assembly: GCA_021397915.2. NCBI lineage: Eukaryota > Metazoa > Chordata > Actinopteri > Cypriniformes > Cyprinidae > Tor > Tor tambroides. Next base: position 10,645 of record JAFVLL020018094.1, on the reverse strand, counting down.
TAATATGAATATTTTCTTTTTTAGTTCACAGTTAGATTACTTGATTTTATCTGATTTTATTAATAAAAATAAATTTATTTAAATACTTGTAAGTCATCCTGTAGCCCGACTGGAAGTTTGCTAAAGCCCCCTAGTGGGCCCCGGCCCCTGGTTGAGAACCACTAATGTAGACATGTATTTACACATTTAAACAATGTGCTTCAATGAAAATGACTCAAAGAAAACTGCATCATTTAAATATGATTGCCTTTACTAATCATTTTGTGAGGGATAATTATGCATGTTTAATGTGTACGGTCAAATTAAAAGAAAAAAAAAAAAGACACATGAACTGTAGTTTATCGTCATAAACAGTTACGATAACCCTCTCAGCCCAAACCCATTAAAATAACTTGTGCTTGTGTGGTCCATAACAGCTAAGTATCTCTGCTGTCTTGATTGCGGCCAAGGACAGCAGAGATCAGATCTGAGCAGGCTGGACTGCAGCCAATAGCAGCATTTTCCCCCCATTCTCCTCCTAGATCCTCCAAAAGCTCACTAAATGACAATCCACTGCTTTTATCAAAGTAGGAACTTGTCTCAACCCACTTTGATACAGCTTACCTGGCAGGAATCATTAGTTCAAGGACTGTTATCAGAGTCAGAAGCGCCTGTGGATGGACTAATAGACATATAGTGTGTGTGTGTATGTGTGTATACACTACCTGGGCAACTGCAGACAGTTTACAGAATCAGGACGATCCAAAGGCTCGTTATCCTCCATCCCAAAGTAGCTGCAATTCTTGGCCAAGAACTGCCAGTCCTTCCATTCTGAGCTCCCGATTGTCTTCCTTTGAATGCGGACCACTTCAGGCTGAGCACTGAGGAACTGGAGTATCACGGAGAAAACCTGTAAAGGAAGCATGCGAAATTGACAGAGGGTGAAATATGCATGAAATACTAAACAGCAATGGATTATCTATTATCTGCACAGCAACTGTCAATGCTCCGCCGCCTCCTAAAGCACGCCGGCGCTTTGAAGAACAACTTGAAGCGCCGCTTTACTCTTCCCTCTCTCCCTCTGTGGCTTCATTTTGAGGAGTTTGTTGAGAAACTGGTTGCAGCTTTGACTAAGTGGACACTTCAAAGTCTGTGTGGTGGTGTGTTTTATCTGGTATTGAGAGTAGAGACTGATGCAGAGCTGCATAAATCCTCTACTTCTTTAGAGCTGGACTCTCTGCTCGGCTTGGCTTAGCCACATGGATGACTGGGCGACTCGCTCAGACACACACAAAGGACTTTAGGTCGGCTTTAGTGTATTCAAATGGAAAAGATGCTACCCAGTGTCTGGATTTGAGAAAGCAGCCACACAAATAGACAACATCGGCTTGAAGCTTACTTTACACCAGTGGCTCTCAACCAGGAGGCCACGGCCCAAATGTGGCCTCTGCAACCTTTCTGGGAGGCCCCCAATAAGTCTTAAAATGTTGTTGCAGTAACACAATCATTAGGTCAAAATAGTCAAAATAGTTAAGAATCACTTCTTTAAGCCATATAGTGTCTTGATGATCCTTAAACTAAACCTTTATGAAGCTAAACTAACTATAAACCCTAATAATAATTTAGGTCTACTAATTCAGTTGAGCCAAGAGCCTGATCCTGGAACAGCATTCCCATTCCTACTTATGGGTGGGTATGTACCTGGTACTGTCCATTCTCCAGATCTATAGTGATGGATATTCCTTTGTCCGTCAGCTCTAAAGTGGGAAAGACGGAGGAGATCCAGGTGGTTCCGATGTCATTGTCATTGATATAATGTAGTGGGTGGGCGTCCTGATTCAGACGGAGCACTTTGTTATGGGTGGTATCATTGGCTGCGTTGGGGATGCAGTACCTCTCCACTAGGGGGTGCACTCTGGGGTGACTGGCAGGGCAGCGGCATTTCAACTGGGTGTGTAGGTGAGGGAATTGTCCAGTGTATACCTCTTCAAGCTCTCTGAAATGCAGAAATGCATTATTTCACATCTGTTTTTCTACACTGGTTTTGCTTCAGGACCCAGATTATATAGGTGCATCTCAATAAATTAGAATGTCGTGGAAAAGTTAATTTATTTCAGTAATTCAACTCAAATTGTGAAACTCGTGTATTAAATAAATTCAATGCACACAGACTGAAGTAGTTTAAGTCTTTGGTTCTTTTAATTGTGATGATTTAGGCTCACATTTAACAAAACCTTCAAATTTAATTCACTATCTCAACAAATTAGAATACTTCATAAGACCAATAAAAAAAAAAAAACATTTTTAGTGAATTGTTGGCCTTCTGGAAAGTATGTTCATTTACTGTATATGTACTCAGTACTTGGTAGGGGCTCCTTTTGCTTTAATTACTGCCTCAATTCGGCATGGCATGGAGGTGATCAGTTTGTGGCACTGCTGAGGTGGTATGGAAGCCCAGGTTGCTTTGATAGCGGCCTTCAGGTCATCTGCATTGTTGGGTCTGGTGTCTCTCATCTTCCTCTTGACAATACCCCTTAGATTCTCTATGGGGTTCAGGTCTGGTGAGCTTGCTGGCCAATCAAACACAGTAACACCACGGTCATTGAACCAGCTTTTGGTACCTTTGGCAGTGTGGGCAGGTGCCAAGTCCTGCTGGAAAATGAAATCAGCATCTCCATAAATCTTGTCAGCAGAAGGAAGCATGAAGTGCTCTAAAATTTCCTGGTAGATGGCTGCGTTGACTGTGGACTTCAGAAAACACAGTGGACCAACACCAGCAGATGACATGGCAGCCCAAATCATCACTGACAGTGGAAACTTCACACTGGACTTCAAGCAACATGGATTCTGTGCCTCTCCACTCTTCCTCCAGACTCTGGGACCTTGATTTCCAAATGAAATGCAAAATTTACTTTCATCTGAAAAGAGGACTTTGGACCACTGAGCAACAGTCCAGTTCTTTTTCTCCACAGCCCAGGTAAGACGCTTCTGACGTTGTCTCTGGTTCAGAAGTGGCTTGGTAGCCCTTTTCCTGAAGACGTCTGAGCGTGGTGACTCTTGATGCACTGACTCCAGCTTCAGTCCACTCCTTGTGAAGCTCTCACAAGTGTTTGAATCAGCTTTGCTTGACAGTATTCTCAAGCTTGTAGTCATCCCTGTTGCTTGTGCACCTTTTCCTACCCAAATTCTTCCTTCCAGTCAACTTTGTATTTAATATGCTTTGATACAGCACTCTGTAAACAGCCACACCTTTCAGTAATGACCCTCTGCGACTTACCCTCTTTGTGGAGGGCGTCAATGTTCGTCTTCTGGACCATTGCCAAGTCAGCAGTCTTCTCCATTATTGTGGTTTCAAAAAACAAGAGATACCCGGAATTTATACTGTAGGGATGGTCATTAATTGAAACTCAAATGTAAATATTCTAATATTTTGAGATACTGATATTTGACTTTCATGAGCTGTAAGCTCTAAGCATCAAAATTAAAACAAAAAAACTTTTGAAATGTTTTACTTTACATGCAATGAATCTAAAATATATGAAAGTTTCACTTTTTGAAATAACTTACAAGAAAATTAACTTTTTCACGACATTCTAATTTATTGAGATGCACCTGTATATAGCACATCTTTGTAAAAACTACTTCTGCAGCTACATCTGATGTTAATGCCCTGTGACCTCATACTTACCTGTTGGTTAATGTCTTCGGATAAAATCTAAAATCCTGCATCCTTCCAATGAATTGATTTGACCCTGGGGAGAAAAAGAAAGGAAAGTCAATGGGCGCTATTGAAGACGGTCTGCAGGATCCATAGCAACTAGTGGATTACCTTATCTGTGTCTTTATTTGAGTTAAAGAGACACTTGCTACATGGTGGGATCTATTATGCTTATTTACAGTTCTCTGTGAGCATTAATCCCACTGGCTGGATGGGCGGCATAGATCCAAGCCTAAACGTGCAGATCCATCCACATCAACAGATAAGATATAATCACTTCTGTTCTAATAACCAGCACTGATTGAGACGTCATATATGGATGTTTGCCCTGAAATCTTTTCATCTTTGTGTGCCGAGTCTGTGTTTTATATATCATTGTTGTATTTATATAGTGTATTTAATTCATTAAAAAAAAACACAAATTAATAAGGGTTTTGTATGCATATGAGTATGCAAGACATGCCAAGCCAAAGAAAAATTTTACATGCATACATAATAATAAAAGCATTTCTTACAGACAACTGACTCAACAAACCAGAGATTATTCAATATTAAATGACATAATTAAACAGATTTAAAATACAGATCAAAAGTTTGGGGTCTGTAAGATTTTTTTTGTAATAAGTCTCTTATGCTCACTCATTGCATTAATTTGATCAAAAATACGGTAAAACAGTAATATTGTGAAATAAAGCATTATTACCATTTAAAATAACTATTTTGTATTTTAAGATATTTTAAAATGTAATTTTTGTCATGTTATGGCAAAACCGAATTTTCAGCAGCCATTACTCCAGTCTTCAGTGTCAAATGATCCTTCAGAAATCATTCTAAAATTCTATTTGGTGCTCAAGTAAAATGTCTTTATTATCAATGTTGTAAACAGTTGTGCTGCTTAATATTTTTATGGAAACCACAATGCACATATGCTAAATATGGCCATCAAATTTAGCAATGCTGAAAATAAAAGCTTCATACTAACATTTAGATTTTTATGCTCTAGTCAAAAATTTCAAATGGCATGATGTTTGTCTGAACCAGCCTTTGACTTTAAATCTTATAATAACTCCCTCTATGTGTTGTCCACAGGAGTTCTACATGAATCAAACAAGCATTTCAGACCCCTGGGCTCTGGATGTAGAGTTAGAAATGTGTGCAAAATGGATTACACAGACTGCAACTTTCATGTGAAGCTGTTGTGTGTGTGCATGTTTGAGAGTAAATGAGGCATGCTCCATTTGAAGACTATATACAGTATAATGGGTTACTTCCTTGTACTTCGGTGCCATTTAGGAAATGAAAGAAACAAGCAGCACTGGTAACCAATCTACTGTGTCCTCTAAAGAGATCTGGAGAGAATTATTGTCAGTTTTGCAAACAAACACAGCAGCGTTGAGCTAAGACTAAAATGAATGCACAGTGAACTTAAAGAAACTTTAGCACGTCTATGCTATTTGTGGATGTGTATTCAAAACGTGTGTGTGTGTGTGTGTGTGTGTGTGTGTGTATTTCATTCCCTGGGGGTATTACAGAAATCCCATCTCATCTCATTTATGAGGAGATTATTTGTTGCCATATGGTCACCCTTGACCTATATAAACTCCAACTATGATTAGTTGCAGGCTTATGAATATTTCTATAATGGAAAAATGTAACATGTCTGCAAATTGGTGTGTCCTTTTCCGCACTCAATTTGAGTGATAGGAAACTGTGTGACTCTGAGGAGGAATACTGTTAGATGAGGATAGCTGCAGCTTTGAAAAAAATAAGCCAAGTCAAATTAAATATATAATAAAAACTGCATAATAAAAACTGAAAGAGCAATGCAGTAGTACAGAAATCATTACCGTTAGAACTTCTACCGATCCACAGAGCACCCTCTGAGGTGATGTCATCAACTGGTCCTGCCAAGGTTTGTGTGTCCAAAGCTGTGCCATCATCCTCTTGACCATTCAGGAACAAGCTCACACTTGTGTCATGTATCTATGGATTCATTAGAAATAAGACAAATGAGTTACAAAATACATGATTCAATCAATTGCTATAATATATATAATAAAAACAATATGGCTGCCAACATACAGGGTGTGAGAAATATATTATACCCAATATTTGTGTATGCCATGTATCATAGCAACACGCTAACACTTAACTCTTCTAGAGTCAGGGGTTTCTCAAGTGGAGTGTTATTTGTGTCGTGAAGAAAATTTCCATATCTGTAAGGTTCCATGACAGATAGGATGTCAAAGGCAGCAAGGCAACAGACCTAATATTTATGTTTTTATGGCTGATGATTGTGGGTACTTTTCTCAGATAAAACCCCTTTCATCACATTCATATTTGCATGTTCCTTCACAGTCTCCTTTAAAAAAGGTGCATGGAAATAAATCAACTAAAAAATCCATAAGGATGAAGGCAGCGTTAGACTGGAGGATCCTTAAGCTGCTCTCTTTCATGGCCGCTGATTGAAGACTGTAGAGAGGCTATTCTTGAAATCTCTAACTGGCCAATGACTTGCTGCTGAGATCTGAAGCAACGTCACAGTGATGTAAATGAATCCTGAAGTGCTTCATCCCATTTACCAGCCCTGCAAACTCCTGAAAGGGCTCTGGTGCTCCTATTGTTGCTTTCCTAGCATTTATTTCCTTTCCTGCTTCCATTATAGTAACTGCTGCTTTGGGACAATAATATGAGGGTATTTTCTTTTTCCAACTGTATCATGAAGCCTTTTTGTACCATCAAAATAGTTAAAATTAACACAATGAAGTGTTTAAGTGTTTATTACATGGGATATTTAAGCAATATCACACAAGTAAGATGGTTGGGATTTTGCCAAGGTAATATCAGCTTACATTTCAGACAAAAAGTTACCATATTTTTTCCCACAGCCAACAAAATCAGTTCCAACCAGAATCAAGTATCAACCTTAATGTATCACCAAGCAACATACAGACTGAAGGGAGCAACTGCAATATTTTCAGCTACAATCCAAGGAGGCCTAAAATGCCTTGAGAAATTCATTTGTTAGCTTTCGCATTCATGACCTCATGACGATGCTGATTGGCTGATGGCACTTCAAGCACATGCACAGTCCTGAATAGTTTGCTAGAGATATCCCTAAGCTGTGATGTCCAAGGCAGCAAACGGGGTGAAAAAAAATTACATTCAATTTCATTTATACTTTTTAACTATTAATCAGCCACTAATAAAACATTGCATACTATGTAGTGAAATATTAACCATAAATATGTGATTGTAAAATAAAATTAATCAGAACACACTAATAGCTAATTTTAGAATGGAGAATGATGCTTTTGCTGCCACATGGTGTTGTTACAGCATCTACAGCCTCAGGCGCTATGCTAACCAGCCAAACGTGGCTGCTTGGTACAATCTGGCTTTGGTCATTCTTCTGGTCACATTTCTTTGCAGTAGTTTTTAATCTTTAATTTATGCATTGCTTTAGTTCTAGTTTAAATTATGTTTATTAAAGTATTATGGATGTGATTTTGGGATTTGTTTTTGTCATTTGATTTCACCACTAATAGCTGTTATTTGATATATACCATTCTAGCTTGTATTTTTAGTTATTTTAATTTTATTTTTTCAGGGAATAGAGCCACTAACAAGTGGCAGAGGACATCTGGGACATTAACCATCATCATGCAAAACTCATCTACTCACTAGTCCACTTCTACAACCTCATTGTGTTTATACTCACACTGTTCCAAACTATTCTTTTTCAGACATTCCAACTTGTAGATTTTAAATAAAGACTGAGATTTGTTGAAAGGTTAGTGGTGGTGATGTTGAAATCGTGCAGCCGTGGTGTAGTTTGTTTATAGCCTAACTTTAGCTTTATAATTCTAGTATTTAAGCTTCTTTCATGAAGATGATCTTAAGTGCCCCTATTATGGATTTTTGAAAATTACCTTCCATGCAGTATGTAACACAGCTCTAAGTGAATGAAAACATCCTGCAAAGTTTTAAATCTGAAAGTGCACCGTGTGTAAAGTTGGTCGCCGTGATTTTGGCAAGACATGTTCCTGGATCAACATTACTGTCCAAAAATATAGACTTAACCCAATCCCTACCCCTAAACCTAAACCTACCCATAATTTATTCCCAAAATCAGTGGGAAATGATAGCTGATTAACAAGGGTGTAGAAGCACCTAACCCTGATCTTAAGCCTAAAACAGATATTTCCTGAAAAGTTATCCCTCAAATCTGATTCGTTGATTGGAATGTTGTTCCAGGATCAACAAGGATGTTGATCCAGGAACATGTGGTACTTGGTGAAATCACGCTCACCGTATAAAGTTATTGTCTCTCAAAAGAAAGAGTTGACTCTGAATCATTGAAACGAGTTGTTTTTAAAACAATCCCAAGCCGTTTCATGTTGAAGTCAATATGAAACATTAGCATATTGCCCGCCCACTTGTTGGACTTTTCGAGTTGGTCTGAATGAAAATGCAAATTCATTCTTTGCCACTAGGTGCAGCTTTTGGAGCAGTAAAAATAGCGGTTTCCCCGGTAACGCTGTACACAAAGCAGGTTTGGAAAAATGAATCGTTGAGCGAATCGTTTGGGAGTCGTTGAGCAAGTAAGGTAAAAATTAATGCATATTATAAGACAATGAAAGTGTTTTTTGACCTTGTATGCATGTCAACCTGTTGTTGGGGACTCCCAAAACCAAAATATTGTAGCAATCGAATAAGTGAAAAGACGCACTTGACGGTTTTAGACTTTCTTTTTATTAACGAGAGCACTCGTGCAAAGCAATGCCCTGGCTCTCCCAAGTTCAACTCCAAACTTCTAGAACCTTTCTCTGAGACTCCACCCATACACGAGTGCGCAGACTCGTTCTTCAGAAGAACATCCACCCCTTAAAGCTCCCATTCAAAAGAACACATAACACAGGAACAGAACATATATGGCTTAAATCACACCTGACAGAGCATAACACACTTTTCAGACTTGCTACAATATGTTTCTTATGTTTCATTACCCATAATAGGGGCACTTTAATGAACAAAATTGTAAGAATCATAAACTTTTGTTGGTCACAGAGCTTATTTTCGGCAATAATCCAAGAGCAAATGGCAAAATTCTATTAGCTTTTGTGGAGCGAACCAGGGTAATGCTAACTTCTCGGTTAGCCTACAAAATTACATCATCCCTGCAACAATCTATCTGATCTATCTTTGAAATATCTTGGAAAAATTATATTTGTGAATATGGTAATCATAGGCCGCATACAGTACACACTGCAGCACAATAAAAATCAAACCCAGTATGTATGTATGTGTGTACCTGTTTTTATATTCCGGTGGGGACTTAAACCTGAATACACACAGACTCATGGGGACTTGTGTCATGGTGGGGACCTAAATTGAGGTCCCCACGGGTAAACAAGCTTATAAATCACACAGAATTAAGTTTTTTGAAAATCTAAAAATGCAAAAAGTTTCCTGTAAGGGGTAGGTTTAGGTGTAGGGTTGGTGTAGGGCAACAGAATATACGGTCTGTACAGTAGAAAAACCATTACGCCTATGGAGAGTCCCCAAAAGGATAACAAACCAGACATATGTGTGTGTGTGTGTGTGTGTGTGTGTGTGTGTGTTTGTGTGTGTGTTTGTGTGTATGTGTGTGTGTGTGTGTGTGTGTTTGTGTTTTTTTTAAGGTGGGGGAAAAAAGTGTTTCCTGATTTGAACTGTTTTTGTCCTAAGTGCATCACTTGGCTGGCTCTTATTGTGTTAGAATGCAAGTGTGTGTTTGTAGTGTGGGACTGGTCTGACCTGCCTGGAACGCTGCCTTATGAGATCAAACCAGTGTGGAGCAGATTAATAACTGGCCATTCTGTGGAGCTCTTAGTAATGTACTAATCAGCAGGTGCTGACATCTTAAAAGCTCCTCTCCGCTTTCAAATTGAAAAAGGAACATTTAATCTGCACAGGGATTTACCAGAATGTGCAACAAATTTATGCCATTATTTATATAACAATGGCTATTAAGCAAAGGTCCAACTAGCAGTAGAAACTCCTGAAACTAACAATATTTTTTTGTGTAAAAGTATTGTGGCTTTACATAAAGTAGTCACATAAATACATAGTATTAAATTAAACATTTTTCACTTTTAAATTTGTGGGAAATGACAATGCTAAGAGCGTTGTAAGACACCACAACACCCTAAAACACTGAGCCAAAGGTGTAACTTAATCACTAGCTGACATTAAGAAATAGTAATACTACCTAACCGTTAAAGGTCTTCTGTCCATCAGCCTTGTAGAGGTGAATATTGAACAAACATTAGCTAGAGTTGTTGGTTTTTACATGTGGAAACACAACAAGATGTTCAAAAGGGTCACAAAATGAAAAAATTAATAATTCTTCATCATTTAAAAGAAAGTTTAATTTTATGAACTGAAAATACAACTAAACATTTATTTAAACTTAGTCGCAAAAATGGCTTGTTTTGAAAGGGTTTAGCACTTTAGACAATTTGCACTGAAATCCTGAGAAGGAAACTGATTATTACACCTTACATTAGACTCAACAGCAAACTCAGCCTGCATTTTGCCTCCAATGGTCTGAGAAAAAGCAAACAAAAATGGTCTGTAATAAACTATGGCTGTGTTTGTAGAAAGAAACCTCTGAAAAAAATGAATAAACTAATAAAATATGACCTCTTTAAACTGAAGCAGACCATCTGACATGAGAATTTATGAAATACTTAAAACCCTTTTCGTGTGTTAAAGGAAGACAATTTAGCCTGCGATTCTGTTCTAAGAAAACAACAGTGCACAATCTTTCTAAAGTCTAACTGGGGGCTTTTTATATCAGCGATTTCATAATTCACACCAAAAACAATGTTGTGATCTTTGGGCTTGGACCATAAAGCAGGGGCAGATACAAGCTTAACCTGAAGCCAAGTCATCTGCAGCAGC
>JAFVLL020018093.1:0-14230 GCA_021397915.2 Tor tambroides | reverse complement strand
AGTATCTGGTGTGACCCCATTTTTCAGCAATAACTGCAGGTAAAGTTTCTTTGAACTGCTGATCAGTCCTGCACAACACCTTGTAGGACTTTCAGTCCATTCCTCAGTACAGAACCACTTCAACTCTGTGATGTTGGCGAGTTTCCTCCTTTGAACTGCTTGCTTCAGCTCCTTCCACAACATTTCAAATGGATTAATGTCCAGACTTTGACTCGGCCATTCCAAAACATTAACTTTGTTCTTCTTTAACCATTCTTTGGTAAAACGACTTGTATGCTTGGGGTCGTTGTCTTGCTGCATGGCCCCTTTCTCTTGAGACTCAGTTCTGGGACAGATGTCCTGATATTTTCCTTTAGAATTTGCCGGTATAATTCAGAATTCATTGTTCCATCAATGATGGCAAGTCATCCTGGCCCAGATGCAGCAAAACAGGCCCAAACCATGATACTATTACCACCATGTTTCACAGATGGGATAGGTTTCTTGAAAACACCTCTGAACAGATGGACTATAATTTTAGCTTCGAATTACCAGCTAATCCTAGAGATTCACATACTTTTTCAATGCACAGATATGTAACAATGGATCATTTTTCTCAAATAAATGACAAAGAAAAAAAAATTCTCATTTGTTTGATTGGGTTCTCTTTGTCTACTTGTCTAAATTCAGCATTGCATCACAGGAAAAAAATATGTTTTACTGTATTTGTGATCACAAATGAAAACTCATTTTTTATTTAATTTTATTAATGGTTCATTATTAAATTCTCATTACTTTAAATATAAATTATTATAAAGTCAATACAATAAATTATATTACAATGTATACATTACTTTTATATTATTATTATTATTATTATTATTATTAATTATTATTATTTTCCATTTGAACTTTAACAGTAGGCTGTCAAGCAATTGTCATGAAAATATTAATTATTAATTTAATATAAATATAAATAACCCAGGCATTTTTTTATGCCATTCATGAAATTCGCCTGTCAAACAAGGTCAGCACTGCAAAAATATATGCGTCAGAGAATGTTTATATACCTGAAGCATTTCATTTGGTGCAATTTCATTATCAGCTCCTTCCAAACTTATGATGCATAATGCATGAAATGGATATTGATCAAATAAACAGGTGTATCAGGTGCCATGTGCAGAAAACGCTTAAGCTGGGAAACAACACCAAGCCTCAATGACCCCCCTGGGTGTGTGTGTGTAATCGCTGCAGAATTGCTTTGAGATGTTATGCATGAGCTGTAGCTGTTATCCAATAAACACAACGAGCTTATCGTATGCGAGAGCAACTGATGCGAACGCTTGTGTTGAAAGCATCACAGGACTGATCCCCAAGATTTGATTAGCTGTTTAGGGAGTCCATTTCGTGCCGCAGCTACGGCTAAATGTGAAATTAATCATCAGAGTGGAGGTTAACTAATGTCTGTGATAGGAATAAAACAGATTTAAGCTGCCCTGGAACCAAGGTGCAAATGATAGGAACCGAACACTCGGCTGTGCTCCGTCCTGTATGTGTCCCAAAAGTGATTATAAATTATTCATAAAGAAAACAAGCTGGGGAAGCTATTAGAATGATAAACAAGCAAAGTTTGGGATCAAAATTGGGGACGAAAGGGGAAAATATATTAATATCTGATTGAACTATACGCTATAGGCACAGCAACATGCAGTTATGAACATGACATGGGTTGAATTGGAAAATTGACAGTTTTATAAAAACCGAAGTGTGATTTACCAGCCTAATACAAGGCAAAAACATTGGGCTGAATATTTTATTAGGCTTGTGTGAGTGTTTGATTTCTAAATATCACTTGGATTTTGATTCTCACAGTCTCATTAGCCAATAATTCACCACACAAAACACAATGTGATGCCACAAACTAATTTTATCTTCACTAAACCTGTATTTAATGCAGTCTGGGCTGTATTTTCTTTCGCCTTGGTTAGTTTTACACCATTTTCTTTTTGGTTTTTGAGGTTGAAGGCATGCCACACAGCCTCTCTATGATGGCATCAGTCTAATTTGACTAGTTTCTAAAAGATGACAGATGGCAACAATATTCAAAACGATCCTGGTTCACACGGATCAGTGAAAACAACCAAAATGCTGTATTATGCACGCCAGGCCAGTAGTTGGCGATGTCACTTTGTAATGAAACACTATGCACCTGTGCACATTCCTATAGACTGAACTTGTAATATGCATGCGCATGACGTCACCGTTTTCAAAAATTTGCGTTATTGTAATTTACATGGAGATAATAATGGTATTGTTTTAAAAATAACCTGGTCTCATGACAAAAATGTACCTCTGGGAACTTTTTCGCAAGATACAAAATACATACCGCCATGTACATTTCGTGACAGATTCGATGTCATCCCCCCCCCCCCCCCGATGAACGTACATATGGTAGGTTTTATGTGGTGTTGGTTTTGTAGGTGTCACTGCAGTTCTGACTTGAAATATCCATTGAGTGGCGCTGTAAGTCTAATGCTCTATGACGTTTTAGAATAACGTACCATCTGCACTACACCTAAACCTACCCGATAGTATGAACAAAAGCCAATGTGTCATAAAAACACAATCGCAAGCATGCTATTTTAGCTTGTTTTTTTGTCGATCTCTCATCTTTCAGCTCTTTCATCGGGAGTCATGTTTTTGACAGGATTTGTACCCAAGGATTCCACATCCTAAGTCAGTTCTGTGCCGGCTGAGCCAACGAGCAAGCTTGTTACATTCGGAAAGCGAAACAAATGGAGCTGTAATCATAAATGTGTACGAAAACTATTACAAGTGCTCAATGTTTTACCGCCTCCAGTGTTCATTTCTGTTGGAAACTCTAGTGATATGTACTTACTGGTACGTATTTCGCATCTTGCAATAAAGTTCCCAGAAGTACGTTTTCGTCATGAGACCAGGTAGTTTAAAAAATCTGCACTTTGAAACCCGTTTTCAAAAGTTTGCGTTTTCAGGCCTCCAAAATGTCATTGGCATGCAAATGAATGGCTAAAAAGTTGTCAGTTTTTAGTTGAAAATGAAATGACTTCTAGAAGATGTCAATTTGCACCAAAATACATTAAAGTGTGATCTACAATTTTTTTTTTTTTTTTTTTTTTTTTTTTGAGTATCATATTTGGTATCTCAGGCTTTGTGGCTCATATAGTATCCTATATGGGAATATGGAGCTCACATACCTCAATTTTATTCAGAGGCCCAAACTGAGCAAAAATATGCAATTTTGTTACAGTTGCTGATATTTATATGAACAAAAAGATGAAATCCTGATGCTTGTAATATAAATTAATGAAATCTTTATAACAGTATAGAAGACTATGTACATAAAATGCATATAAATATCAGTTGTCACTCTATATCTCCAAAAATATGTCTAAGATGATATTTAAATGCTTAGTTTTATGATCAAAACTCTGCAGTTTCAAAACATATGAGGCAAAGCAATACAATGATGATTGAGAGATGAACAAACAAACATTCTTCAAAAGCCTGATGGATCATATTCAACACTCATGTATTAATATGATTTATCTAAACAAATTGTATGGACAATCAGCCTGGGCTAGATTTTTTTATTTTTATTTTTTATTGTTTTTTTAGGTTGAAGGCATGACGCACAACCTCTCCATGTTGGCATTTGTCTAATTTGATGAGTTTCTAAAAGCTGTCAAATGATTTTGCACCAGAATACCTGCATATGTGTTTTTGTTGAGTATCATATTTGAAACATCAGGCTTTTATGGCTCATATAGTATGATATAGGAGAACATGGAGTCCACATTAGAGTGATCGAGCACATGACCTTTGACCTTAAAAACAAGGATAGGGGAAGCGTTTTTCCTTTCATCCAAATGAAATACTGAGCAAAAATTAACTGAATGAGAGCCCAAAATTGGAAAAACAGCAAGCATTAGAGAACACTGGAGAACTTCAGTGGCCTCTGGACAAGTGAGTCATCACCACCGCTGCAGAAGTCTCTGTCTATGACCCGTTTCAGCCTCCGTTCGGCCCCAGAGACGGTCTCTACCAGCCCCCGTTCGGCCCCAGAGGGACCTGTGCTGATGCTGGACCGCAGTTTTACTGAGTTTAAAACTTCTATTACTCTTTGGTCGACCTCTAGCACATCATCTGTCTCTGATGACATGAGCTACTCCTGGAGTGGAGGATGAAATAGCATTTGTGGGATGTAACAGAGAGGAATAGCATGTCAGCAGCCCTATGGACTGTAGATGCGTGACCAATAACTCAGATACACTTCTACATATTGGAGGTTAATTCAACATTCCCTTCCATCAAAGACATTCAACTCACTGCATGACATAAACTAAAATTATTATGCATACAGTACACAGTCACATGCACAAACTTTTTCTGTTATACTTAAATCAATTAAACCAATATTAACAATACAATAATTCTAACTCCATTATTTCTAAATTAAATAATTTTTGTGTGGATTTTTAGATCAGTACTTTTTTTTTTTTCTTCATTCAAATATCACACAAGGTACCGCAGTAATAATAGTATTAATAAATACAAACAATTAGGCCTACACACAAATGCTTCTTTTATAAATACAATAGTGTTTAAAAGTTTGGGTCAGTAAGATTTTTAATGTGTTTAAAAGAAGTCTCTTCTGCTCACCAAGGATGTAGTTATATGATTAAAAAATAGAGAAAAATCAGTAATATTATTTTTACAATGCCAACATAACTGTTTTGTAACTGAATATTTCCACAAAAATATGAAGCAACACAACTGTTTTCAACATTGTTAATAATAATAAATGTTTCTTGAGCAGCAAATAAGCATATTAGAATGATTACTGAAGAATCATGTGACACTAAAGAGTGGAATAATGATGTTGAAAATCCAGCTTTGTATCACAGGAATAAATTACATTTTAATATATTTCTTTTTGCGGTTCTTTGATGAATAGGAAGTTTAAAAAAAACAGCAGTTATTTGGAATATAAATATTAAAATAGAATAGATTTTTGAACTATAGTGTATAAGTGTATACATGCAAGCTTACATAAGTCGACACATTGGTCGAGAACTACAGTAGTTGCTTTCAGTAGCTTGAGCAAGTCCATTCTAGTATCAGTTTTGGTCCATTTAGGAAGAGGAGGATGCAGAAGTGTGTGGGTTGACTCTAGGATGGCCTGAACACAGCAGTGGCTGTCCGTCCTTGGAGTGATAAAACTTCTTTTTATCTTTTTATTTCTCCCTCTCAGTGGTATGGTAATATAATTTTCCTCCTGCGATCTCTCAGCTCTTCTGTGGGTTGTGTTTCTTTATTAGTTTGGGACTTTATTTTGGGCTCCACAACACCTTTGAGGAAACCAGTTTCTTTTGAGCTATATTGGTGCCCATTTTCTCCAGATCTCGACCTGAGTGCAGGTCGCATGGATAGAAAAATAACATTTTCTACTGTTTTTCTCTACTTCACAATGTGAATAGCAAATGACTCTTATAAGAAAAAGTTGAAGAGGCAGTTTTGAAGCACTTTTTCAAAAAGAAGCTACATAATGCAGCACTTAAGTGAAAATTGATATAAATCTTACCTTAAAATACAGCACTACAATATTTTACTGATATTTAAATGACACTGTAACTAGACGTTTGCTTTAGATGTAGTGATCTGACATTTCGAAATAGATGTTTTGCACGAATAAATAGAAATAGGCTAAATTCCCACTTGATGCCGTGATGTCCGTCATCCATCATTTGAGTACTTTACGTCTTTTCTGAAAGATTTACAAGCCGGTCCATCAAAATGACAGATAATGTTTTATTTGTAAATTTTCAAAACCACATGATTGACAATTGAGATAAACAGTCACCCCATGCTGAACAAAGGCTTACAGAACGTTAATTTCATAGATGGGAGAAGATAAAACCCCAGAGGCAGATTGTACATTATCCCAGGCAGTCATTTCCAAGCCTTTGTAGACGCTTTTATCTTGAGTCTTTCCATTGCAGCTACACTCTTTTAACCAGCAGATGTCCTCAGTATATAGAGTTTAGGATTAGCAACTTTATTTAAACACATCTCACATCTCAGATCATAATAATAATAATAATAATAATAATAATAATAATAATAATAATAATAATAATACACTTTGTGTCTGCACAATGAGTTGATTGAAATAATGTTTTGCTGACTTGATTTAACAAAATTTATTCATTTCTTTCTTTTTATTATGATAAATCCTAAATTAAGGACTAATTTAATTAAACTCCGAAACAATTACCCTCAAATGAATCTCTTTGAGTTAACTAATACTTAGCAGTAGGACAAATAAACATGCTAATTTTATTTCTGTATTTTCACTAAATGTAATGAATTGGATGAGCAAATAAGAACTGATTTATACGGAAGAGGATTAGGGCCAAGCAATAATACAAATAAATAAAACCATCTCGAGATTAAAGTCGTTAAATTTTGAGAAAAAAAAATCGTTACATTTCAAGAAAAAAGTCGAGATAAAGTGTTGAGATTATAGTCATTTAATTTTAAGAATAAAGTCATTATGTTTCGAGAAAAAAAAAAAGTTAAATTGTGAGATAAAAGTCGATATAAAAGGTTGAGAATAAACTCATTAAATTACGAGAGAAAAAAAAAAGTCGTTAAATTTCGAGAAAAAAGTGGAGAATAAACAACACACTCGTGTCATGTTCATTTAATCTGTTGGACAGTATTAAGCCCAATTTATACTTCTGCGTTGAACCTACGCCGTAGCCGCATAGACGCACACCCTACGACGTAGCTGACGACTTATCCTCCGCGCGCCTCCCAAAAATTGTAACTACTTATTCAGTGGCGGAGGTTGGATTGTAATTCACTGGAGAGTAGCGTATATGATCGACTGGGTTCGAGTCTGTCTTTTGCCAAACTCGCCTTTCTTCCTTTTCTCATCACATATCACATCGGAAAAGTGGAAATCAGTTGCTTAATGAGTGTTTAATAATAGTGTGTTAATTAGGTAGGTTTAGTGTTACTAAAATAAATCCATTGAAAATATTAATTTTTGGATTGAAAAGTATTCTAACTGCATTGTCACACTGTTTTCGGCGTCAGTGTTGTTGAAACCTGGGCTTCCATACCACCTCAGGAGTGCCACAAACTGATCACCTCCATGCCACGCCGAATTGAGGCAGTAATTAAAGCAAAAGGAGCCCCTACCAAGTATTGAGTACATATACAGTAATTTCCAGAAGGCCAACAATTCACTAAAAATGTTTTTTTTTTTATTGGTCTTATGAAGTATTCTAATTTGTTGAGACTGGTGGGTTTTTGTTAAATGTGAGCCTAAATCAAAATAACCAAAGACTTGAACTACTTCAGTCTGTGTGCATTGAATTTATTTAATACACGAGTTTCACAATTTGAGTTGAATTACTGAAATAAATGAACTTTTCCACAACATTCTAATTTATTGAGATGCACCTGTATACTATCCAACGAGATGAAATGAACATTACAGGAGTGTGTTTATTCTCGACTTTTTTTCCTCGAAATTTAACGTTTTTGTTTTTTTTCCCGAAATTTAACGACTTTTTTTCTCGTAATTTAATGAGTTTATTCTCAACATTTTATCTCGTCTTTTTTCTCGCAATTTGACGACTTTTTTCTCAACATTTTATTTCTATTGTTTTTCCTCGAAATTTAACAAGCTTTTTCTTAAAACATAACGACTTTATTCTCGAAATTTAAAGGGGTCCTATTATGCTTTTTCACTTTTTGAATCTTAGTCAGTGTGTAGTGTGTATGTTTGGGAATAAAACGATCTACAAAGTTACAAATCTCAAAGTCCACTCCAAAGGGAGATATTTTGTTTTTAAAAAAATCCCTTTTCAAGAACTACAGCGAACGGGTCCTTTGGACTACAAAGTTGTTTTCTTCAATTTATGACATCACAAATTGTAAATCCCGCCTACGGAAATTTGAATGGTTGGCAGGTGGGGACAAGGCTTGGTTGAGCGCTGCATTCAAAACCAAAACCAAGTGCGGGTGTTTTTATATCATTGTATTTCTGGTGGAAACCAACTGTTTTCAGAAAATGTTGGATGTCATTTTCATTTCACCTTGCATGTAATGTCTGATAAAGCAGCGTTTTGTGAGCAGAGCTCTGCTTTGTGTACAGAGTTACCAGGGAAACCTCGCTCTCTCTCGCTCCAACAGCGCCTCCCGCTGGAAGAGAATTTGCGGCCACAAATAGTGTAAATCTGTGGGACTATGGTATAAATAAATTCAACTGTATAACAGTTTCACTGCAGTTCATGTTATAATGTTATAATTAAAGATCAATAAACATAATAGACCTACATATTACCATTGCACTTATCTGTACATAGTCAATGCAGTTATTTTAAGCTGTTGTTGACATCCCATCTAAAACGTGATTTAGCCACAAAAAAAACAAACAAACAAAAAAAAAAAAACACATTAACAACAACAACAACAACAATACAATTACCACTTTAATATGTCTTGCAATATCCGTGCGTGCAAAGGTTCTGCGCGATCCTCTTGTTCATATTCTCGAGGTCTTAATGCTGTTCTGGCAAGGGGCGGGGCAATACTGAAACACCGTCTAAACTGTTCGCCAATCACAACGCACTGGGACAGCTAACTAATCACAACACATTTGCCTTGCGTCCCAATGTTCATACTATCCATCCTAAATAGTACGTGAGATAACAATAAGTGTGTCCCAAAGCATAGTATGTTGAAAAGAGTATGCCAAAAGTCCCCGGATGGTCTACTATTTCAGGTCGATTTTTGAAGTGTGGATCTGTGCACACTCTAATGGCTAAAATTGCCCACAATCCATTGCGCTTTGGCGAAGGATTCGGTCCAAGAACTACAAACACGTATAAAACGCGTTAGAAAAACTACAAACGTGGCGGATGCGCGCGATCGGCGGTTAGGGAGAGAGGTTTGCAAAAAGAGTTTTGAGTTACTAATAATCAACATTTAACCTGGTAAAAAATATTTATTTATTGTTATCTGTGTTATATTTCATCTGCAACAGCAATGTGAACTTTTATAAACATCCATTTGGTCGTTAACTTTTAAATGCATGATTATGCAGAAGATATGAGCAGAGTTCTCCTCATGAAAGACCCGCGACTGGCAGATCAACGAGCTACTTCTTTTCTCTATAATACGGTATGAAGTTAAATGAAATGAAATGTGGAGGATGTTAACTGTGAAAAGATGATTGACAGGCCAGTTTACAGTGACAGGGTGCGTGTAACTATGAGACAGAGCGGTCCGTTAAAGACGCAGTTGTGTGACGTGATAGTATGTCCCAAAGCTTGCCTACTCTTCTACTACACACTCAAAAGTGTGTACTTTTTCTTCACCAAAAGAGTACATACTTTAAGGGCGTAGTATAAGTAGGCACATTGGGACACAGCATTCGTTTTTCGGAAGGCGGCCTTCATCAAACCCGGAACTAATCGAGTCGTTTGTGTCAGGCTGGGGAGAGAGGTATTGTAATAATGTAAATTATATGAAAAATAATGCGATTTTCGAACCACCAAGCATGAGAGCATGTTCTAGTACACCCCCAAAACAAAATCAAGACTTTGTAAAAGAGCATAATAGGACCCCTTTAATGAGTTTAATCTCAACATTTTATCTCAACTTTTTTCTTGAAATGTAACGAATTTTTTCTCGAAATTTAACGACTTTAATCTCAAGATGGTTTTATTTTTTTATTATTGCTTGGCCCTAATCCTCTTCCGTAGGATTTATCTGTACACCTATATATAGAATTAGCAATGCTAATTAAACACACACCACAGTCAGCTAATTGAAAATTTGAAGGGAAAAAAAAAAAACACTTAAATGAACTTAATCATATCGAGGAACACTTTTTCACAAAATAAAGAAGTTTGTACCTGCTCAACAAAACTAGAACAAGTCTGTTCACACAAATAATGTTTTGTATTTCTTTCTTTATTATGAAGTTAAGAGTGAATTAAGTCAACCCCAAAACAATTACCCTCACATGAATCTCTTTGCGTTAACTAGTAATTAGCAGCAGAACAAATTAACTCTGTTTTTTTTGTTTGTTTGTTTGTTTGTTTTTTTTTAACCAGATGTGATGTATTGGATGAGCAAATAAGAACTGATTTATCACTACACCAATACTAGCACAGCTACAGCTCAGTGTGTAAAGAGCCACACATCGCAATCATCAAACGCCTACAACCTGAGCACACAATCCACTGTTCAGCACAATGGGAGCCATAAAAAATCCAACAGAACAGAAACTCCTTCAAACCTTCAAAAAAATTCAAAAACCACCAAAATAAGACTTAATTTGAACTTAATTTACTCCCAAATCAATTTGGTCTTTTGCAAAGCTTGTTAGGAAATAGAAATCCACTGTCCAGTCAACAAAAATACTCACATACTGGAGTACCAAAAAAAAAAAAAAAAAAAGAAAGAAAGAAAGAAACACAGCACACATCCCAGACTATTATTCTATTATTTAACAGTAAATGGAGAGGAAAAAAAAAACCTTAAACTAAGCTAGCCTAAAGGTAAATATAATCAAACATTTAACAAACAACATTTGCTTTGTTGTGTAATATTTGGGTATCATTGCTGCTAAACAAGAGAGTGACTGGAATGTAATATAATGATTAATTAATTTAATCTACTGACAGCCCAGTAATAAACTTGGGATGGTAGTTTCATATCCAAAGCAGTGTTCAAATTCACAAGGTCGCTATGCAGACTTTGAAATGCCCTACAACATCAACAAACACAGAAAACGCCACAGACTTGGGGGTTTCAGTATGATGACACAATATAATAATAAATATGACAATATACTTATGTATAATGCACAAGCGCATATATATACTTCATATGTATGTGTATATATATATATATATATATATATATAATGAAAATACTTTGAAAATGATGTGTCCCCATAGCTGTTATGGCAGCCATGGCAATAATAAAGTCACTGTTAAAACTGACAAATAATTGAAAGTACTTAACCATGGAGAACAACTTTATTGGATCTATACTGTAGCACTTATACTTGATATGTTGCATATTTCGACATTCTACTATTTGACATAATGCTTTTGCATTCTATACTGCAGGAAAATTAACATATCTGAACACTAAAAAACATATCTATCTATCTACGTAACATTTATCTATATATCTATATGACTCATGTTCATAATAATGCCACAAAACACAATCACATGCCATGTGCTTTTTATACTTACAAACAGCTGAAGGGATTGAAGCTGAATAAAAATGGTGAATGCTGGAAAACTCCTTTTAACAGCTTTGATTTTAACCAAACTTCTCCTTTTTTCTTTCTCCAGTTCCACTGTAAACTTGCAATGCTTTTGCTAATATGACTTAAGATGGCTGAATACATGCGGACTAAGCAGCCATCTTGGATTCTACTCTTCCCTTGTAAACAGGTAGCACAATGCTAGCTGGCATCTCAATGGACTGAAGAATAAAAACAATTACAGGAGCATGTGGATTAGTAGGAAACGCTTCAGCTGGAAGGTAGGACATGTTTCATTTGGAGCAGATATTTATTTAGACTATTGTTGACCTGTGCAGCTGGGGATGCAAGCTTTCTTGCAAACTTTCATGAAAATATGGGACAACGGGTCATTTAAAATAGTACTTTGGATATGTTATACATGAATGTACTTTACTTTTCCTAGTGATGCAAACAGTAGATTCTATACAGCTCTATATTTCCTTGCAATTTTCAGATTTCAGGTTGAAGGAAACATTTAGACTCACCATGTCTTTATCCAGGGTGTGTTTGCTGCTGTTTTCGGTTGCCTGTATCAATGTTTCTCCACAGGGAAATAGTTCTTCACACTATGAATCAGTATTCAAAATATTTGATGCTCATTTTGTACAGGTTGTGTATCGCACGTAATCCTATAGTTTGACCATCACACATAGGTTTGTGTTTTACACAGGACAGATAGAGGTCAGATGTTGGTCAGATATCTGATAGCATCAGTCAGCAGGTGGATTAATAGTCATTTAGGGAAGTTGTTTTGTTTTGTGGAGTCACTTGATGGCTTAAATCTGTATTTAGAGTTATTTAGAACACAGAGGAAAGGCAGAAATTTGCTGATAGGGGCGCTGTTGTTGTTTTGAGAGTTTAACTGAGACTCCACCAATGTTCTTTAGATATATTTCCCAAGATATTACATCCATGTTTCAGCTTTCAAATTTTGTAATTTTTTTTTAGAAATTCAAACAACAAAATATCATTTTGAGGCTTTTTAATGTGTTGTGACAGATTGCTGTCGCACCTCAGTTCAAGTGGGATATGAACCGATTATTATTACTAGTTATAGCTTGACATAAACATGAATGAACATCAGAAAGTATCTTGCTTCAACTGCGGAAACATCAATACACCATTTTTCAAGTTCAAGTCTATCTAGAAAAAAAAATAAATAAATAAATAAAAATAATAATTATATATATATATATATATATATATATATATATATATATATATATACATATACACAGTATATATCAAAATGCATTTGCAATACTAAAGTAATTAAAAGCAAAGCAAATATTGAAACTTTCAGTTTAGTGTGATAGAGTTCAGTTAATATATTTTATATATTACGTTTATTAAAAACTGCAGAACGTCAAAGGTTGAGATGTGTATGATTGTAGATGGAATGAGTTTATATTAAATATTTAATTTCTTTTTGCTTTCTTATTAAACTGCTTCATTTATTTATTTTTATTATTATTTTTTTTTTTTTAAATTGAGGGCATAAATGCAATATATGATGAATCGTTTGGTTTGCTGCAGAACTGCAGCACTTATTTGCAATATGGGTCATGTTATCTACTGACAATTTAATAGATTATGCAAATTACATGTATTTGTAATGGAGCTCAGAAATTAAGAGGATGATGTTTCCTATTCATAAATTTAGGTGAAAGTGTCACATCGTCAGAGCCTTCAGTAGTCAGGATTTATGAAGTCTGCATATATCAGATTACTCTGAATGAGAAGATATTTTAATATGCATCTGTGATATATGATATATAGATGAGCTATACCCCATTTCCTTGAATGTAAATGTTTTAACACACAATAGCCACATGATGGAGTCAGTGATTCATGTTTGAAACACAATGTTGTCAGTGCTGAGCCTGTTGAAACTTCATTTCATTTGTATAGAGATACATTACATGCAGCCCTGACACACATGATCAAATTTATTACCTGATATGTTGATTAATACAATAATGACAGATAAAAATTCACAGGTAAAGTTTCCAAATAATGCTAATTAAAAGATATTATGTGATTGTGACAAATGGTTGCATTAAATTTACAGAATACATTTTAAAATTGTGAATGTAATCAAATTTATCCAAGCAGCTTTAAAACCTTCTAAATTGATCTTTAATCCCCAAAAGCATAAAAATTAGATATATTAATTGTTTAAATATTCATATTTGGTAATTACTGGAAGTGTCATTTGAAATGAATTGTTCAAAATGTGTTGAAGGGTCTAGATCCATAACTAAAGTTCAAATGCAGTGCACGTCAGCTGAGTATCGCTGCTGTGTTCTGATCAGCGTCTCTCAGAGGGAACGTTACATTGGCATGTCTATAAAGGTTCTCACTCATCCAGGTCACTGCAAAAGTCATGTAAAATCTCTATCAGGATCATCTAGACCTGTTTATCGATTTAAGACATTTGGAGGCTTGTGACGTCGTGTGAAGAAGGTTAAATGCTGAGGAATGCAATTTGACGTTTCTTTGCAGTGACCTAGAAAGTTGCCATCAAATAGAAGTTCATAAAAGACCAGCAAGTTAATAAAAAGCCTTCATGTGGATAAGCACTACAGAGTAGAGCTCCTCAAATGCTTTAGCTATAGACATCAGGCGAAGACCTTTTAAAAAAAAAAATATATATATATATATATATATATATATATATATATTTGTATAATTTCTATATTTCAAGCATTATATATTAACATGAATTGGATAGTTTGTGTTTTCTCTTTATAGTCAAGTCAAGTTCAAGTCAAGTTGAGCTTTATTGTCATTCCGCTACATGTGTGGACATATAGTGGAACGAAATGTCGTGTCTCACAGGACCACGGTGCTACATACCAGTTA
>JAFVLL020018092.1:0-99325 GCA_021397915.2 Tor tambroides | reverse complement strand
CTTGGGTTGGAGATCCGGACTTGGACTTGCTGCCTTCCTTTGATTTATTTAATTCATCTTTCTTGTAGACAATTTTATTGTAATAAAATAGTTTTTAATTGCTATTCTGGGTGTTGTTTTCCACTGTTCCCTTCTCCGTTTAAAGAACCTGTTTTTGATATTGAGTTCCTGGGGTCTCAGTTTTAACTCTAGGTGGCGTAGTCGGCTACAAAGTTTAAATATTATATTAGAGTTTATTTGGCCACTGACATATCACTGCAGTTTCCAACAGAAATGAACACTAGAGGTGATAAAACAGCGAGCACTTGTAATCGTTTTAGTACACTGTTATGATTACAGCTTCATGTTTTGCTTTCCGGACGTAACAAGCTTGCTCTGAAGCTTAGCCGCACAGAATTGGATTTAGGATGCAGAATCCTTGGGTACGAATCCCGTCAAAAACATGACTCACGATGAAAGAGCTGAAACATGAGAGATCAAAAAAAAAAGAGCTAAAATGGCATGCTTGCAATTGCGTTTTTACATCACATTTGCTTTTGTTCATACTGTCGGGTAGGTTTAGGTGTAGTGCAGATGGTACATTATTTTAAAACGTCACGGAGCATTAGAGTTATAGCGCCACTCAACGGACATTTCATTTCATGTCAGAACTGTGGTGACACGTATAAAACCAAGGTCACATAAAACATACCATATGCATGTACATCTGTTCCAGGGAAAAAAAACGAACACTCTTTTAGTTTATTGATTAAATAATAAACAATCAACACAGTCTCACAAAAGGGAAACATCGCTTTAGCACTGTTGACATCGAAACAACAGCTATATATGCAGACTTTATGAATTGTATGAATGACCATATGAAGTCCATTTTCTTCTTGTGAGCTGCTGCTATTGTCACTCTCCATTATCATGTATGCTTTCTCTCTCTAGGAGGAAGGGGCCCGGTAGGTCTGATCCGGTTATGGAGACGACAGATATAGGGAGAGTGGCTGATATGGAGCAGTCTGTCTCCTCTTAATATTGGATTGTTTCTGTGTAATCCCTCCCCAATCATTGTCTATAAAACACCTCCCTTGCCCTGTAGTCCTTCTCAGAGGAAGCGCTCTAATACTGATACTACTACATCTATTCTTTCACAGTTTCCACAGCTGGGTAATCTTTGAGTGGGAAGTAAATTCAAACTTAACAAACCTTCCTTCTTATAGAGATTTACCATTTTTACAGGCCTCTAGAATTTTACAATTGTAATACTTAAAGGGGCATTCTTACTCTTCTGTGCACTAGTATCATCTGGCATTAGCAGTTTTCTTCAGCTCAGGACACTGATCAGAATATTCATAAGCCATCGATTTGCTTGGCTCTTTCTCATCGCATCCTCCAGACTGTAATTCCCCTCCCCCGTGTGTATTTACAACCCTTGCGCTTTCTCTTTTGGGGCAAAGGTTAACTAATGAAAAAGATCAAATTGAAGAACAACGCAAGACATAAATGGGCTGCAAAGAAAAATCAAAGGTTTGTAGAAGTTCATATGGTGTTACATCATTTTACTTTTGCTGCTCAGATCTTCAGAAGGGCCTTCTGCACTTCCTGTTGTAGTATGAGTTGCAGTTAGAATCTCATGCAATAAGTATTTTAATTAGAAATTTTCTCTTAAGTCAGGGTTGTCACAATATTAAGAAACTGGTTCACTGTCATTTAGCAGATGCTTTTCATCCATTGTAGCTGTAGAATAGCAACAAAGAAGATTTAATTCTCTCTAGTTTATGGCTGCCTCTGGTTTATAAGCTACCAGCCAATATTCTCAGCCATTTGACTATCCCTATTAACAGCTCACTAGGGAAAATAATGTGAGCAAAAGAAATGACTGGGGCTGATTTAGAAAATGCAGTGGGGTCTAAATGTCTAAAATTACTTATGAAAATACAAATATTATTTTTTTTTATTTTTGAAGTTACATTAAAAAATAATGAACATAACTATTTTAAGATTTTTTTAAACCATTTTACATATTTTAGAATCATTTAATTTTAATGACAGCAGCACTCCAGCTGTATAAACTCATAAAAAAGGAGATATTTTGAAGAATGTAATGAATTTTGGTGACCACTGACTTACACTGTATGGGCAAAAAAAGAAAAAGAAAGAAAGAAAGAAAGAAAGAAAGAAAGAAAGAAAGACTAAATACAGTCACGTCCATATTTATTTGGACACAGGGACCATTTTTATTATTTTAGCTGTTGACCAAAACATATTCAAGTTACAGTTATATAATGAATATGGGCTTAAAGTGCACACTCTGAGCTTTAATTTAAGGCTATTCCAATCAAAATTGGAGGAAGGGTTAAGAAATTACAGCTCTTTAATATGTACCTCCCCCCTTTTTCAAGGGGCCATAAGTAATTGGACAGTTGACTCAAAAGCTGTTTCATGGACAGTTGTGGGCTATTCCTTCATTTTTCTACATCAGTTAAGCAGGTAAAAGGCCTGAAGTTGATTCTAAGTGTGCCATTTGTATTTGGAAGCTGTTGCTCTGAACCCACATCATGTGGTCAAAGGAGCTCTGCATGCAAGTGAAACAGACAATTGTTAGGCTTCAAAAACAAAAGAAATCCATCAGAGAGATAGCAGGAACATTAGGAGTGGCCAAATCAACAGTTTGGTACATTCTGAGAGAAAAAAAAGAACACACTGGTGAGCTCAGCAACATAAAAAGGCCTGGACGTTCACAGAGGACAACAATGGTGGATGATTGGATGACTCTCTCCATGTAAAGAAAAACCATTTCACAACATCCAGCCAAGTGAAGAACACTCTCCAGGAGGTAGGCTCTCACTGTCAAAGTCTACAATCAAGAGAAGACTTCACCAGAGCAAATACAGAGGGTTAACCACAAGGTGTAAACAAGGCCAGAAAATTGCCAAAAAACATCTAAAAAAGCCAGACCATTTCTGGAAAAGCATTCTTTAGACAGCTGAAATTAAGATCAACCTGTACCAGAATGACGGGAAGAAAAAAATATGGAGAAGGCTTAGAACAGCTCATGACCCAAAGAATACAACATCATCTGTGAAACGTGGTGGAGCAGTGTGATGGCATGAGCATGCATGGCTTCCAGTGGCACTGGGTTACTGGTGTTTAGTGATGAAGTGACAGAAGACAGAAGCAGCCGGAAAAATTCTGAAGTGTATAAGGATATACTCTCTGCCCAGATTCAGTCAAATGGAGCAAAGTTTTTTGTGCGGCGCTTCATATGGACGATGGCCCAAAACATACATCAAAAGCAACCCAGGAGTTTTTGAAGGTAAAAAAGTGGAATATTCTGCAATGGCCAAGTCAATCTCCTGATCTCAACCCGATTGAGCATGCATTTCACTTGCTGAAGACAAAACTAAAGGCAGAAAGACCCACAAACAAACAACAACTGAAGTCAGCTGCAGTAAAGACCTGGCAAAGCATCATAAAGGAGGAAACCCAGTCTCTGGTGATGTCCATGAGTTCCAGACTTAAGGCAGTGATTGCCTGCAAAGGATTCTCAACAAAATATTACAAATGAACATTTTATTTATGATTAGATTTATTTGTCCAATTACATTTGAGGCCCTGAAAATGGGGGGACTGTGTATAAAAATAGCATTTTATGCTATATTTTTGTTCAACCCCTTGAATTAAAGCTTAAATCTGCACTTCAATTTCATCTGGATTGTTTCATTTTAATTATATTCTGGTGGCATACAGAGCCAAAATTATGAAAATTGTGTCAGTTTCAAATATATATGGACCTGACTGTACATAAATTTTAAAAATTTAAATGTAAATGATGAGAATTCACTTTTTTGGTTGAACTATCCCTTTAAGACTTTTAGGCACCACTTAAGTCACTTAAGACAACAGTTCAGATGTGAACACAAATGCTGTTTTGGTTACTTTGATTCTTAAATAAATATTATATTTCTATGACATCTGTTGACAGTGAAACACTGAGCAAGATCATTTCTAAATACACAATTTCACTCTTAATGTCACTAATAGTAAGATAAAAGTCTAAAAAAATGCTTTTTGTAAATGTTGGAGTATTCTCCTCTCCAGACTCTGGTATTCACAGAGAAGAGTTTAAATGTGTCTTAGCTATTTCACCCAGGAATAAAAGTCAATCAAAGACAGACCAATGAGCATGAAATATGAAAAGCAGACTTTTCCTGTTTTAAACACAATAGAATCACATAATGACTTTAAACGCACCACTAGCCCAGCTTCTCTCTACACACACTCTCATTGACCACACTTTAGAGAAACCCCCACATCTCTTAGACACGTCTAATCCTGCGTAATTAATTGGAATCCTTTCTTTCTCAGTCAAGTAAAAAGGGATTAACTGTAATTAAATGTGTAATATTATAGAGTATAAATGTCTCGCAGTGAAAGAGGAATGTGTTTAATGGTGTGGAATAAAAGAATTATACCAAACAATTGCTCCTGTGAAAACAGAACTAGAGCTAATACTTTGTCCAGAGGCCTTGAGAAAACCAAATGGTGATTTTTATTGATCAAATTGGTTCATTAAGAATGAAATGTGTATTTTATGTGGTACTTTCTCAAAAACACTACAGACGTCACTGTGAATAAGGTATAACGTTGCTGATTGTGTTGGGAAACACTAACTGAAATGTTCAAACTACTGTATTTAAAGCATATGTTCAGAATGACCTTCTTCTCTTTCACTCTTTATACTGGCATGATACTTTATGATCTCTGCTATGTACACTGAAGAGCAGGTTACGGACATGTAGATTTATAGTAATATTTAATGCAACAGGTGGAATAATATTCACATTGTCTTTTGCAGTGAGAGTTGGGAATCTATAGCCAAGACTATTTTTTAAAAGTCAAATAATGTTAACTTTTTTATATTATTTTATTTAAACATTTATTACATTGCCTTCATTTATGATTATTATATATACATTACTGGTAGTAATTTTCAGAAGCTATTTTAAATGTTTTTGAAAGAAGTCAATGCATTTATTGGAATTATAAAGGAAATACAGAATTTGAAATCGTAATTTATTCCTGTGATGCAAATTTTCAGCATCATTACTCCAGTCTAAAGTGTCACATGATCCTTCAGAAATCATTCTAATGTAGGACTGATGATCTGCTGCTCAAAAACATTTCTTATAGTTATTATTATCAATTTTGAAAAAACACTGATTAAAAAGATACGGTGGTGAAGTAAAAGCAAATGTAATTTCATTAAATAATTTAATTCAGGAAGGTAAATTCAATATTAGTACTCAATTCAAGCTTGTACAGAAATTAAGTAAAACCTACTCCACTTTCTGACACTGGTGTTCTCATCATGCACTGTGCATGAATCATTAATAAGGTTGCATTTTTCATTGTTTTCTAGTTGTATTTGCATTTTTTAATGGTTGCTCTTACTGTTCTATTTAGTAACCTGCTGTTTTGTGACATCTAGAGTTTTTCTGGAATTTTCTAGAAAGGTCTCTGTGTTTGGTTGGGTATCCCATTAAATATATCGTGTAAATACAAAGTGTAACAAGCTATCTACTGCCTTGTTTACTAAAATGTTTATTAGTGACTAGCATGGCTTAATTCAGCACTACATTGTTTGAGTAAAATTTACAAATGTAGACTGAGTAAAATGTATTTGAGTATTGCATAGTAAACTTCAAATGAGTAAGCAGAAATTACTCAACAAACTAACTGGCCAGGTTACATGTACTTATTCTCTTTGTTAATTTTACATAACTTTTACTTAATTCCATAATTAAATTTACTTAAAAATATGAGTGGAAAAACTTGCAAAAGAAAAATTAAGCAAATTTGACTTGTTTTTCTGTTTTCAGTGTAGTTTTTGCTGCGTAATTTTTTGTGGTAAACTTTGACTTCTGGAAGATCATGTGACAGGATTAATGGCAAACAAATTACATTTTAAAATACAGTCAAACATAAAACAGTTCTTTAAAATAATAATAATATTACACAACATGTTTTTGCATTCTTTCATAAAATAAATGCAACCTCTGTGAGCATTAGAGACTTCTTTGAAAAACATTTAAAAAATAGTAAATATCCCAAGCTTTTGGCCAGCAAAATTAACAAATTACTCATTTAAAATTTGTTAATCAAATGACTTAATAATCAACTACATTTAGTCAACAAGAAAAAGAAAATGGTGTTACCAGAGAGAGAGAGAGAGAGAGAGAGAGAGCAAAGGAAAGTGTTCAGAAGCATCAGTGATCTAAGAGTGGTGACCTTGGAACAGAGCTCAGTTTGCAAACAGTACAAGCAATGGCAGGTTGACCAGAAAGACAGAGGAAAGGAAAGGGGGAGTATGTGTGTGTGTGTGTGTGTGTGTGTGTGTGTGTGTGTGTGTGTGTACGTGTGTGTGTACGTGTGTTCAGGAGGATCAGCATAGTGACAGCAATGAAATGTGACAGGCTCAACTGTTAGAGGCCATGCAGAAAATAGTTGCCATACGGCCACGACAAGCACAGGGTGACAGAGCTACAGTTACACTTCTGACAGATCTCATTTTCTGTGTGTGTGTGTTTGTGTGTGATGGGAAGGGAAGGGGATCGAGCAGAGAAGAGCGTGCACATGTGCACAAAATAAAATGAGGAAGATTAATGAGCAGTGTTTCTGCAACTTTTGCCCTGCAGTCTTGTTAGTTTATTTAACTTGTCTGATAACAATGTCCTATCATGAACAGGTATGTATAATGTAAAGTACATCAGAATTATAGTTATCATCTTTGGTGTGAATGGGCCATTTCTTTCTGAAAGAAACAATCATTTCCAGCACAGTATAATTTCCATCATATCTGAAATATTATTTTGTGTTTTATAAAATTCATTGATAAAAAATATTGGGTCACACTTTATATTAGGTGGCCTTAACTACTATGTACTTAGATCAAAAAAATAAGTACAATGTACTTATTGTGCTCATATTGTATTGCAAAACACTTTTGCTGCTATTGAGGTGGGATATGGCTAAGGTTAGGGACAGGTTTGTTGTATGGGTAGGTTTAACGGTTTAAGGGATGGGTCAACAGTGTAATTATAAATGTAATTACAGATGTAACTACAAATAGGTATTTTTAAAAATATAAGTACAATGTAAAAACATGTATGTACACAATAAGTGCATTGTATCAAATGATTAATTTAAATGTAAGTATATAGTAGTTCAGGCCACCTAATATAAAGTGGGACCAAATATTGTGATGAAAAATGTAATTTTTTACTTTTTTATATAACATGGCAGATTTCTTTGTCTTACCAAAGCTGTTTTCATAGTTGTATTTTTGCTGATCCTAATTACACACAATTAAATATTATCAATATTTGCATAATCTGTAAAAATTACAGTTCAGTTGGAGAGCATGCATAAAAATATTCTGCTTACAAGCCCTGAGACATAAAATTGTCGTAGTTGAAGAAACATCCATGACCAGTTTAAGGATATAAGGAGAAAAATGGAGAGAAAGAAAGACTGAGGGGCAGCAAGAGGATTAGAGGCGTCCAAATACGATTATCTAGATGGCAGTAGCTGCATAATTGCATTTATTGACAACTCTCTTCTTTATGTCCATGTCTTTCCTGCGTGCAGCTATGGATGAAATTGCTAAATGTGTAGTCAGCTAGTCCAGATGAACAAAGTGTAACAAGTGAAGCGGGAAAAAACGAGTCCATCTTGTATCTTCCACCCCCAGGGAAAATGTGTAAAAACAAATCACTCTTTCTCTCCAGCAGCATTCATTTTTCCAGCTTCTCGGAACCATTAGCAAAAGTCCACATGGAAATAATACACACATTTTCTGCACTGATTGTGTGGAAAAATCTTGTAAATAGATTTAAATATAGAATGTTTTAAAGGATTACTTTCTGTAAAAAAATAAAAACTACTGTTATTATTTACAGGATTATTATTTACTAAAGTATCATGCACACATTTTCCATATTACAGTATGGAAAAAAGTTCTTCAAAAAAACATTTATTTACTAGTGGTCATAGAATATTTTGTAAAATGTTTAAAAGTTTTAAGTTTTTTGTTTGTGTATTTATTTATTTTTGCACTTTTTGGCTTCCATGTAATGTAAACAATCAGTAAATAGTAAAGCTGTGTTTTTTTGTTGTTTTTTTAAATCTTGCATTCACTGTTTTATGTCTCGGCCCCCCCCCCCCCCCCCATCCCCCATCCCCCATCCCCCATCCCCCATCCCCATTTTCAATGTGTGCAGGTCTTATTTGAATTATTATTATTTTTTTATTTTTTTTAGAATTTCTTCAATCAATACTATAGTATGATACAGTACAAATACCTAGTACAAATATGCTAGTCTTGATTTCAGAACAGGAAGCAGATCTAGGAATGGTTACGAAATAAGTGACATTAAAAAATGAAGAGTGATTAGCATTCTGTCTCCCAGATTTGAGTACAGTGGGCTTGTTTATATTTCCTTTAGTAATGGCTTATTCTGTGAGAGAGAGTGATTACATACTGCTTAGGCTGTAATGTGTTTCAGCGCACTGGCTGATGTTTAATGCATGATGGAGATTACAGGCTGGCCAGTACTCCTCTGCTTTGGGTTGTTAGTAGAACATCATGTTAGGTTAATAACTGTAGAGCCGGGCCAATGTGTTCTTCCTTGCGCTCCCAAATAACATATTCTGCTTGTTATGTATTTGTGTGTATGTGTGTGTGTGTGCATTTGTTTAAGTACATCAGAGCAATACTATCAATATTTTAAAACAGGGTTTTCCAATCTGGGTTTTGTGAGGGAACGGCTGGGGGTTTGTCAGATGCTGAAAAATGAATAATTAAATAATAAAAGCAAAAAAATATATAAATAATCAAAAAAAAAAAAAAACTTACTAAAAGACTAAATATTTTATTTGTTTACCTGCACATCATGTAACTATTAACTGTGGACTTGCGAATGTGTTGGTAAATTATTGAATATTAACAAAATCTCTTCAAGAAAATATTTTAGGTCAAAATGGGTTTGGCTGACGAAAAAAATTGGGAATCCCAATTTTAGACTATGGAGTGAGTGTGTATATGCATGTGCAACTGCAAAAAGTATGTATGTGTTTAATCTCCAAAGGAACAGTTCACCCACAAATGAAAATGAGCTGAAAATATACTCACCTTCAGGCCATCCAAGATGTAGATGGGTTTGTTTCTTTTGTCTGTTCTGATGAAGAAACAAACTCATCTACAGCTCGGATGGCCTGAGGTACATATGGTACGTTTTATGTGATGTTGGTTTTGTACGTGTCAGTTCTCACTTGAAATGTCCATTGAGTGGCGCTATAACTGTAATGCTCCGTGACGTTTTAAGATAACGTACCATCTGCACTACACCTAAACCTACCCGACAGTATGAACAAAAGCGAACGAGACGTAAAAATACAATCGCAAGCATGCCGTTTTAGCTTGTTTTTCGATCTTTCAGCTCTTTCATCGTGAGTCATGTTTTTCACAGGATTCGTATCCAAGGATTTCGCATCCTAAGTCCAAATATATGGAGCTGTAATCATAATTGTGTATGAAAACAATTACAAGTGTTCACTGTTTTACCACCTCTAGTGTTCATTTCTGTTGGAAACTGCAGTGATACATATACTTTTTGGTACGTATTTCGTGTTTTGCGGAAAAGTTCCCACAGGTACGTTTTCATCATGAGATCAGGTAGGTCAGTTTTCATTTTTGGGTGACCTGTTTGTTTAAGGAATTCAGAAAGTACATTAGGCAACACTATAAACTGACAAATGGAATGCTAAAATGAAGAGATGTGATGCTAAATTCTGATTGGATAAACCACGTTTATCCAATCAGTACAGCTATTTAGTAAAAAATAACTCAGGCAACCTTTAGTTGATTTAGTGATCAGGACTGTAGAATTCAGTCACATTTACAAGGTAAAATATAAGGGTTTGTTTGGTTTTATTATTTAATGGTGTAAGCAGCTTTGTGCTCTAACTGTGAGTCTGGCCAATCAGAAACACATATATTAAAGCATATTAGAGAAAAGTAAATGAACTGTTAAATCTACATCTGCTACAGCATAACGAGTCGAGCACACAATCATTTAATTTAATTTGTTAAATGTTCATAATCTAAATAGGACTTGTCAAACAGCAAGTATTCAAGGACTTGATCCTACCTTTGTATATACAGTATTGCATTGCTACAATTACACTGTTCAAAAGTATGGGGTCAGTAAGTTTGTTGGGTTTTTTTTAATGCTCTTACTTAGCAAATGCTTTCAACACTGATAATAATAAGAAATGTTTATTGAGCACTAAATCTAGAATGATTTCTGAAGGATCATGTGACACTGAAGATTGGAGTAATGATGCTGAAAATTCAGAATTGCATCACAGGAATAAATTACATTTTAAAATATATTCAAATAGAAAGCAGTTATTTTAAATCATAAAAATATTTATCACTTTTACTGTATATTTAATCAATTAAATTCAGCCCTGGTGAGCATAAGAAACTTCTTTCTAAAACAAAGCCCAAAACTTTTGAACGGTAGTGCAGGCAATGTATCTTGCATGCGGTTGACGCAACCAGCCTCTAAAGCTTCAAAACATCTTTTGTATTACGAAACTGAGAAAATAACCTTGAGATGTTTATTCTATTTAACATAGTATCTGACATATTCACAATAGTACTCAAATACAAAACTAAAAATCTTTGAATCAGAAGTATAAAGCTGTCAAAAGAAGCTGCTTAAAGAAGATAAACCATAAGGAAGTAGAGAGAATTTCTGTAAGATCCTGCAAAAAACTTGTCACCGGGGAAATCTAACCATTCTTTGTTCTGCAGCTCCAGGAAAGAGCCAAAGGGCTGACACGCACACACTCTCTCCAGCGAGTCCCACTTGAGTCATTCCCCTATATGTAACACTGTACACTGTCTCTGACATGCCCAGACTACAGTATATAAACTCTCCTGATACGGACATCATTGGACATTATAAAGCTTGTTCTCATACTTCCATCTCTCTTTAGCTGTCTGTACCCTCAGCTTGATCTTTCAGACAACTTGTGCTTATTTTCTCAGACCTACAGGGGCTCTGATCTCCAGGAAGTGTCATTCCAGCAAATGCTCTTCCGGCCCGTTCCCTTTCCACAGCAGAGCTCTCGCCGCTACCCTGGATCATTAATCATATTGGTATATCAAGACACCTGAGATTAAAGAACAGAAATAAAATGGAAATATATATATAAAAAAATAATGAAATACACATTACATTTGCTCAATATCAGCAACTCCTGCATCCCCTTTTTTCCGTTTCTCTCTCTTTTTTGCTATTTTTCCCCCTACTTTGTCTGTAGTTTCTATCTTGTGCTGCATCTCACTAATTTCAGGACCTTGAATAAAATGTTGGTGATAAATCAAAGCTGCCACGGCAAAAACACACACAGATTCATCATAGGATTAGCGCTCCACTTTCATTCATTTTTCTTTTATCATCCTCCCTCCTCCTCCTCTCTCAATCTCTCTGCTCCTACAATAGTGAAAATGCAGAGACGACACACACACACGTACTGTAAAGTACACACAGACAGACACTGCGCCTTGCTCTCACCTGTCTGTTGCTTGCTGCTGTTCAGCTGTAAAGGTGCGTTCACAATGACAGCGATTAAATCACTGGAGGTCACAAAGTCACTGTACTATTAGTTTCCAGCAGAGGATGTGAGCGGATTGGAGCGACAAAGATGCTGTAATCACTCCGCTCCAAAGCCACTCTAACTTTTCTATTTCCTACTCACATAGGAAATAAGACATGGAATAGTTTTTATTTAATTTACATATATTTGGATTTCATCATTTTAACCTAATACATTTAAAAAAACACTAATAAACGTGAGAGACATTTTCAGTCATACATAAATAAAACAGGTTTCTGTAGTACTAATAAACAAAATCCAGATTTATATATTTATCATCAATTCATCCAGTTTGTTTTAAACTCATACATACAGACAAAGTGGAGGAAAAAATGCAAAAAAAAAGAGAGAAACAGATGAAGGATTATTTAATTTCATAATCAAAAAAGGGTTTTTCCCCATTTAATATATCAACAACAACAACTGCTTTATTATTTTAATTTAGTAGTAGTAGTAGTTAGTAGTACTAGTACTTAGTAGTATTCAAAATGTATGTATTTCCATTTAAATTGTAATAATTCAATGAATCAAAGAAATATATCACTATTGCAATAATATTATGGTATATGGTACTGTAGTAAGGTAGAGCTCCAACAAGAGGATTGAGAACCCTTGCTTTTGTGTGATTTGATTTTTGGAAATTTAAAATACATCTTAGAGGACAAAATTATGTACATTTATGTTAACACTTTTTATTAAAGTCACATCAAAAGACTCATTAATCATACATTTTTTTGTAATGCTTCAGAAATAACAACAATAATACAGTAGCAAATATGTGTTATATTTTTATAACCAAACTGATGTCTGGCTATTATTATTATGATGATGATGATAATTTTTATTAACCTTTTAAAGGCAAAAGGTGCGAATGTCCACCTTTAATTTATTCACTAAAACCCAGCTTATTTTGTATTTATTTCACGTTTATTTTAATTCAGACATGTTTTTAACTTTGTAATGAGTTCCTTTTTACCTGTTTGATGCAAATCATATTTATACCAATTTGTGCACCTGTTATGAATATTATAGAAGGGCATTATCATGTTAACAGTGTGATCAGTTAATCACTATTATATTTTATTTATTTTATTTGATTTTACTGTATTTTGTATTTTATTTTCATTATTTTATTTTATTTTAGGAGGAAAAAACCTGATTTTTGTTTTTATATATAATATGTAAGAATTACACTCCAGATAAAATGATGCAAGGTGCTCTTTTTGTTTGTTTCATCACATCACATCACACACACCTTACACTTAAAGACTTGACTTCTTGCTTCTCCATACAGCATTTCTTTTTTCCACCTGGATTTCCTTCCACCATATCTCACTATATTAATCTCTGTATCTCCAGTTCCTCTTTATTTTGATATCACTCTTCACCACATTTGCAGATTAGACCCAAACAGCATTTTAAGACGCTGATTAACTGCAAGACCAGACTATACTAATGTAAGGATGAAAGAACCTCAGATACTTTGATCTCCTGAGAAACAGACAATACAAACATGCACGGACATCTTCGAGACACCCCACAGAGTGGAGGTGTAGGAAACTTCCTTCCCTTCTGTCCATTTGTTTCTTCTTAAATCCCCTCACCCATCTTTCCTTCTACTCAGTCAGCTCAAAATGGTCAATAGTTGAATCTAATGTTCTACATTAATGCAAGTGATATTCACAGTCATGTTTGGTATCATTTGAATTGTCTCAGGGCGACTGGTACAATGGTCTCATTCTTATAAGAAGTAAACTAAAAGATAATACAGATCCTAAGAGTTTAGAGAGATGTTGCACACTGTATAGGGCGGGTCAGTTCAGGGTCTTTCTATGCAAATTACCTTTTGTCCCAAAAGGTGTTAACCTGGTCAATGCAAATTCCAATTGTTAGCAGCTGTCTCCATCTCGGGGATGTTGGTCTTGTTTGAAGTACTTAAGAGTCGTTGCAAAAGGATCAGGGGCCTTCAGAAGCCGGAATGATTTATAGGATGAAGTGTGTTCACACACTTCATACTATGTATTTTTCTCAAGTCAGGTATGCATGTTACTCTTAGATTCATCTTTGAGATTTTGATGTTTTGTATTGATTTGATATCTTTGAATTGGCTGTATAATTGGCACAATACATATTTACCTGACTGATAATAAATTGTTACATTTGATTTTATTCTGACTTACTCTGAAATTATTTTCTCAAGTAGATTAAGTGAAGGCGTATGTTACCGCAAACATGCGTCCAGGGTTAAGTACAGACTAGATCTCAGGTTAGATGGAGCATGGGGCACATCAGGTGAGTTTCTAGATTTCTGACTAACTGCTTGACTTTAGTTAAGTTGTTATGCAGTTGCATTAACTATGGGGGGCTAGGTAAAATACTATTGAGATATTAGCATGGTTCGGGCATATTTCATAGTACTAGCCATAACCTCTGGTTATTGTCTCAGCTTTAGTCAAGTTGTTATATAGTTAGACTAACTATAGGGGGCTAGATAGAAACACTACTGAAGTATCATAGTGCTAGCCATAACCTCTGATTATTGTTTGAGCTTTAACTAAATTGTTACATAGGTGACTGTAGGGGGCTAAACAGAACCACTATTTAAAATGACAAGCATGAAGCGGTCTATTTAAAAAGTTAGTCATAACCTCTGACTAATGATCAGACTGGAGGGTTTGTGACCGTGGGGTACATGTACATCGGCCGGCATGATACACCCTGAGCGACAAAGATTCCTAATGAACGAGTAATAAAGTAAAGAGTTAACTAGAATAATCAAATGTCAGAAGAAGAAGAATTAGAAACAGATGATTCGAGGTCATAATAAAATAGAGTCAGATTAGATAATAAAATGGAGTCAGATTAGAATTTATCCTAAACTTAATAACTTTGCACGTTGAAAAGACCGAACACGCAAGAAACCTTCATCCACCATTGGATGCCGTCTTTGGGCCAAGTGCGTGGACCTTACACTAACAACCACTACCCTAGCAACGTGCTAAACACACTCACAACTGCATAGCAACAACCTAAAATTGAGTTTTGCACAAACAAACACCACTGCCATTTTCTTCATAAAATGTTCAGGTTTAGCCCAATCTTCTCTTTCTATGGGAGTCCAAAAAAATGTAAGGAGACAACAAATGTGAGAGAAAGACAACACCTCCTTGCAGGGCCGTAAGCAGGTTTTTATAAATACCGAGGTCCCAAAATGGAGATTGGTAGGAGGGTTCGGGGGCATGCTCCCCTGAGAAAATTTAGATT
Organism: Tor tambroides; assembly: GCA_021397915.2. Taxonomy (NCBI): domain Eukaryota; kingdom Metazoa; phylum Chordata; class Actinopteri; order Cypriniformes; family Cyprinidae; genus Tor; species Tor tambroides. Next base: position 84,343 of record JAFVLL020018092.1, on the reverse strand, counting down.
TTCTTGACTTACATGTGTGCATTTTAAGATGTTTTAAGGCTAATAAATTGGATAATAATATAGGTTTAAAACCAAGTCAGTGGGCAGTAGCATAAATTATTTTTCAAGATAACAGATTCTTAAACATGAGAATCAGATTAAATGTTGCAATGAATGATCCACGCTACAAACTGGAAATAGAGAAGATATAGTTTATGTTTATGAATTTAATAAACTCAGTTATAATTATCATGGTAGCCTTCAGTAAAATCACGTGTCTAAAATGATTAAACATGAATATTAATATTATTATTATTTATTTTATTCACACTGATAGAAATTAATCTTTTCCAATAAGTTTAAACTGTTTTTTTGTTGTTGTTGTTTTTACATTTTATGGGCATTTTTACCTTTATAAAGCCTTTTTTTTTTCTAAAAGTGTCCATTATCTTTTGAGTCAAATTCTTACATTTAATCAGTGAAGAAGAATAAGACATTTGGGCTGTTACCAAGCAAATGAAATTGGTGCATCTGAATGCATCTGAAGTGGCATTTAGATATATTTACACACTGTTTAATGCAAGACATGAATGCATTTAACCTGCAATTACAGATACATAAATAATGTTTTGATATATTAAACATAAAACATTGAATACTGATATTTGAAATTATTTAAAACATGAAAAAAAAAAATCGGGGAAAAAAGTCAAAACATGGAATTAAAACCACCAGTAGGTGGCAGAAAATCGTTAATAAGTGAGTAATTGCGATTGAACCGAATCATATTAACGGTTGATTCATTCAGGAACAAAACGCCATCATGTTGCTCAGAGACGCAAAACAGCGCTGTGGCTGTGTTTGGAATGATTTCTGTTGGTGAAATAGAGAAAAAACAGGCAATATGGTGTCTAAAACGTAAGTCTCTTAATTAACTTATCGTTTATTGAGCTGTTGTAAAAAATCTATATCACATTTGTAATCATGGTAATTTTTGGAGAAAAATGGCACTCTTCATATGAAATTGATTAACTATATGAAGTGGTATAAATATACATTTTCTGCCCCCATGTCGTGAATTTATGATCATTCTAAATGCATTTTAATAGACTGAATCATGCAGTGAAAGAACACACTCTAAATGCGCACGCGCTCTAGTCTAGACTTCACGTAAGGTACGCGTGCACTCTAGGGTTGTTTTGAATGGTTTTTGCAAAATACTCGATAATGTCAAATCGCACATCATTAAAACAACAATTAAGATATTATCGCAGACGATATATTTTGCACACCCCTACCGCTGATGCATCTCAGATGAGATGATCTGTTATCTTGGCTTTTTATCCTTGCAGCACCAAAGCATAATTAATATAAGGTAATTATTTTACAATTTACGTTATTGGAAAAATACAGAGGTCCGGACCTCGGGGACCTCAATGGTAGGTACGGCCCTGCCTCCTTGTCAAATACAGCCGTAAGAGAGAAGTGCTGCGTGTGTTGAGTTACCACAGGGAACAGGAGTCTGCTGAAACCTTTGGGAAGGAAGAAGCCCTGGCTGTCACACTGAATTATGGTCTGATCAAAACAAATAGACCCAAAATCCCTAAACACACACAAGCTCTCACACATGTGCACCAAAAAATGGCTGGTGCATCTACTTTTACAGCGAATGTGATGTGTAGGGTAGAGTGGGGGAAAACGCCCCCCTTAAGGATTGTGTCATTTTTTTCTGTGAAACAAAAGTTAAATGTGTCCAGAATAGTTATCATAGTTTTAGTGACAATGGCATAAATTATAAACCAAGTATGAAAAATGTCCAGAGGTTTCATGTTATTAGATTTTTAAGAAAAAATAAATTTGTACTCATATGCTTTACCCCACCTATGGGGCAAAACGCCCCCATGGGTGGGGTAAAATGCCCCCCACTCTGACAAAGCAATTTGCTTTAAACATTTAGCCTACAGCAAAATCAGAGTACAGGCAGTTTTAGCTTAAAATAAAAAAAAATAATAATAATAATATGAATTACAAAATTATAATAGCCTATTTTAAATATTTTGTTAGCTGATGCTAACTGGCTAGATAACTAGCTACCTGATGCTAACTTGAGGTAATTTTTAAATATAATCCAAATATTTATATTCAACCAACTAGTTAGAATATATTTGATGGATAAACAAAGGATTTGTTGTTCAGAACAGAGTAACTACAGCAATTGCCCATTGCCCCCTGGGGGCGTTTTACCCCACTGACTATATTTGAGAAAAAAATTATGTTATTCTGAAAATAGAATTATATTTTTATTAAATAACATGTACTCCCTATCTTACGGAGCCCCTTAGAGCTCATGGTGGTGGAAAGATTTCGGGGTGGGTGAAAAAAATTCGGGGTGGGAGGAAAAAATATTTTTTAAAATCTTTGCGTTCTCTCGCAAAACTTTGCGTTCGTAAAAAACTTTGCGTTCTCTCGCAAAGATGTTTGCGTTCTCGCAAAAACTTTGCGTTCTCTCGCAAAGATGTTTGCGTTCTCTCACAAATATGTTTGCGTTCCCACGCGAACGCAAACATCTTTGCGAGAACGCAAAGTTTTGCGAGGGAACGCAAAAGTTTAGCGAGAGAACGCAAAAGATTTGAAAAAATATTTTTTCCTCCCACCCCGAATTTTTTTCACCCACCCCGAAATCTTTCCACCACCATGAGCTCTAAGGGGCTCCGTACTATCTACAGGCCTTACTGTTCTCATATCATATATAACTGTGATGTTCTACAAAACAACAAGCTTTAAAACTCTTTTTTTCTTACTGCTGAAAATTAGATCATTTACTGTGAAATCTGTTTTCTCTCTGGTACATCACCAGCGTAAGCTTCATGGTGAAAACTTCTACATCACTCTTGTCAAAGTAGTCCATAGTTACAATAAAAATTTATCTTGATTTTATCTTGTGGTTATTTTGGGAAAAACACTAAGGGAGCGTTTTACCCCATGGGGGCGTTTTCCCCCACTCTACCCTACAAGGGTGCTGGTGCTGGAGTCAATGTCCAATCTACAATGTTTTCACCACTGGAAAAATTGGCCAGGGAGCGAGAAAATAGGGATGTGCCCGAAGCCGAATACCTTATTCGGAAAGGCACGGATAATGGCTTCAAAACGAATTACGAATTTATCCGAATAACAGAAAAAAAATATCTTCAAGTGACACACCACATGTTTGCTGGAACAGCACTACATTAGTGAGGTTGTTAAGATTTGTGCAATAATAATGGCTAGTACTGCTTTTTCTTTTATTTCACGGTGAATGCCTAACGAATGTGGTCTCCTCAGCAATAAACTATCTGCGCGCTCCTTTTTTGATTGCTGCCTGTCAGTGCCGGCGAAGCAGTGTTGCCAGATATTGCTACAAAAAAACAAACACAACCAATTCCCTGAAAAATGTACCAAAATAAGTTTAAATCTTGTATTTTTCAAATAGGATACAGAATCTTTAACCTTAACGTTCATCTTCCCACTTTATTAATGCCCTAATTACTTTATTAACGCTGTTACATTAAGTATTAAAACATGTCCTGCGACGCTTATAATAACTAGATCTGGCAACATGGCGGAGCGGAGCGGAAGCTGCACTTGCGCCAAGCTCCTTCACTCCTGCGTTTCGCAGCTGCAGTTTTCAAATTTTACTTTTGAATATGAAACATTTGGGGAGGTCTGGACCTCATAGCTGGCTATGGGCCTGGATGTTTAAAGTGAATGAGTGTAAACTAGCCTATATGAATGAAATGAGCGCAAATCAATAGCCGCGTTGGGTATGTGCGTCTCTCAGAAATCAGAGCTTTGTCTGGAGTTATATCAACTAACTTGACAAAAATATCCTACAAACGGTCCTAACTTCAAACTTTTTCGAAATCCAACTGTAAAAACGTATTACATTAGCCCTTTTCGTGATTGACATTACATTTAATTATACAAGACGAAGAAAAGCGATGTTTGATCAAGGTTTTTGGAGGATCCAAGTGATGTGTTGCGCTCTGTTGATAAAATACTCGTAAATGACTCCGGCAACACTTGATCTCTAAGTTACTTAAAGTTCAAGTGAGCTTTATTGTCATTCTGCTATGAGTACTGAACACTTTCTTTCCATTTCTGTTTCTATTTTTTTCAGCTTCTTTTTTTCTACTGGTGCTCTTATTTAATATTGTGGATGCTTGTCTCTTGACAAATTTGTACACAAAGTTTCCCTGGAAAAGTTTTTTTTTTTTGATCAACATTTTCTGTAGTTTTAAGTAGAAGATATTTACAAAGTCATAATTATAATAAAAAAAGAATACTTTCTTTAGTTAACAAATGAAAACGAAACATTTGCATTTAAAATGGTAGTTTCATGTAATTTGACGAACTTCCGGTTTAAGCCACACCCACTTCCGGATCCATCCGAATACATATACAAATAATTTTGAGATTGTCACAGATACAAATACAGATACAAATAATGGCTCCGCTGCACACCCCTACGAGAAAATATCCAAACCAAGGAAAGTGAGAACAATAACAACTCTGTCTGGCATGACTGATGCAAAACAAAACTAAAAATCACACAAAACTATATTGCTCCCCCTACGATAAACAAAACAATCTATGTCATGTGTATAATAAAATGATTCAAATCACAAATATCATGTGTCAGCAGATTTTGATGAGCTTTATTTATTATACCTTTTGACCAATGTTTCAGTAGCAGCTTTTTATCACATAAAGACAATGAACCAAATCATTTAGGATGTTAAAATATGCTCCCAAATATTGTGTATATCATGAACAAACACAATGAGGCATGTTGACATGTGGCCAGATTATTTATTAACTGTAAGTTCTGTCATCATCATTCATATTTTGAATAATAAAAAAGCAACCAATGATATAATTGCAAAATAAGTAATAGAGGCCTAAATTTAAGATGTGTGTATTTGAACTGTGTATGAAATTTACATCTATTTGGATTTCAAAGTTTTAACATTTTAGTAAGGTAGAGCTCCAAGTTTAGAGTTAATTAGTTGATTCAGATGATTAGGTTAATAGCTCGTTTAGAGAACCTTTTCATGATATGCTAATTTTTTGAGATAGGAATTTTGGATTTTCATGAGCTGTATGCCAAAATCATCAATATTAAAACAATAAAAGGCTTGAACTACTTCAGTTGTGTGTAATGAATCTAAAATATATGAAAGTCTAATGTTTATCAGTACATTACAGAAAATAATGAACTTTATCACAATATGCTAATTTTTTGAGAAGGACCTGTATATTTATCATCAATTAATCCAATTTGTTTTAATCTCATACATTAACTTATTGAATATTGTTTGTTCCACAGCTGGTGGCATTTGCCCACATTCATATTTTTTAACTGAATACATTTATTGTGTACAATTTTCACAATGAACAGATTTATGCTGTTTCTAAAAAATGTCAATAAATACATTTTAAAAAGATGATTATTTTAATAAAATCAAATAGAAGCCATTAGTAAACTATGCCATGAATTTGAGTGTAGGCTTACCAACTTCTGATAAGGAAAAAACAAATCTTTTATGTTGTTGACGTTGAAGGCCAAGCATCAAATCAAATCTGCTACAAAGTCATCTATCATTTGGTAGAAACCAAATAAGGCAGATGCTAACATGGACAGCTTGTTTGGCACAATTTCAGGGGGTGGGGGGGGGGACATGAACCCAAATTGCATTTAAAAAACATACTGCATAATTTTTAGAGAAAAAGAGCTAAGCATGAAGGTCCACCCCTAAACCTAACCCTAAATAGATTGTACAAAACCATATGCATGATAATGCACAAATTCATACAAATTCAACACCAATTCGTCAAAATGTAAAATTGTTCCTAACTGCCATGGAAGTGTCATTAAATACATGTTCTCTTGGAACAAAAAATAACAGTTTGTACAACAAATACAAACAAATTTTGTGTTCTGAGAGCATAAAACCATCTAAATTTAAGAAACTTCACAAAGACTGTCAGTTTTCCTATTCAGCATATGCCATGTTAATTATTTTTGCATATTATTGAGTCTATACATAATACTAAAATTAAACGTTTAAAAACATGTTTATTCATTCAGCTAAATAGTTTTGGATGTATTGGGTTGTCATTTGTTTTTCAATGTGAAATACATCTGAAAATCACTGATTTAGTGTGGATATGGCTTGGTAGAGGAGTTAAAGGGAGGCCTGGTGGCCTATGATTGGTGGGATGGATCGAGAACTGGACGTATGAGGGGGTTTGGGTGATTCAGACAAGTTCTGTCCCACAGTAACCAGAGAGCCCCAGTGATAGCCTGAGAGATGCCGTCCTCTGCATTACAGCAGCTGTTTCCCTCACACACACACACACACACACACACACGCTCCTGTTACTGTCATTTACTGCACTTTGATTTATACACTCACAAACCGTCATCTGTCACATCTGAGATATGCATGCCCAAATATCAGATAACACACACATTTCCACTCACAAACAGTTTACTGTACCTCAAAATTCCTGTTGTGTACTTTGAATGGACATTCATAGAAAAATCTATTTTTTTGCTCTGTTACAGAAGCCAGAACTATATTTAGCTGTCTTTATTGATTCAGGTCTGACACATTACACTGTGCTATTCTCCATATCTCAAATACACTGCGAGAGTCCAGACACCCCTCACAAAAAAAGAGGGAGAGAAATGAAAAATGGTTACAAAACAGCATAGCCTTATTGATTCGATTTGCAACCGGAAAGAGATTGCGGTAAGAGAGATGTATTTTTTTCATTTCGGTCTCTTTCCTTCCCTATTTCATATGATTATCACCTCCATGTGTCAGGGTGACATTTTTGTCCGCTGAAATGCTTTGAGCTGTGCCGGCGTAGCTGAGATTTATGGCGCTGATCAGAAAGCAGTTTGTGACAGGAATTTGTGAATGTACGACTATGTGATTGTGCCGCGCCATCACACTACGGCAATTTACTGCTTGATCAACAAAGGAATTGTAAATATTATCACAGGAGTAAACATAGCGTGCGTTCTTGAAACTGACATTTTTACAGCCTATCAGTACGGTCCTCATCACGCCTGATATTACGTGACTTCAGGGCTTTCACACTTGGGTCCTGAGTTATCTTGCTTCATGTTTCACCGTGGTCATACTTTACCCTGGGTTAGTAATTTATCTTTGGCAGTCAGGTTTCAAGATTGCACACTGTACATTTGAAAAACAATCCTACACTGTAAAAAAAAAATCCGTAAAGTTTACGGTAAAAAACTGGCAGCTGTGGTTGCCGGAATTCTACTGTAAAAAATACGGTAACAACATTTTAGGTTTTATGGTTTTAACTTAAATTTACAGTTAAATACTGTAATTTCTTTAACTGATAGAATGTTAATATACCAACCTATTAAAGTACTGAAATCTGTTTTGTACCTTTGAAATAAACTGATAACCACCAAATGCAGGTGGTGATGAGAAAGTCACATGATGAACCAAAGCCCATCACAAGCAGCTTTTAAATAATAGTATATATAGAAGGTGCACAGTGTCATTCACACAAGCACTAAACACCATCATGGTGAGACTCATTAAACTGAAATATGCTATAAACATTAATTTAACAACATTAGATGTAACATACAACCCTAATAAACATAACTGATAAGAAAAAACTAAGAAGAAACATAGCTATTTCAAAGAAAAAACATCAAATTCAAACAGAATTTTAAATGCAACGCAGCGAATTCTGGGAACGTCAGTTTATGGTTTTTCCCTGTAAATTTTACAGGAACTTTCCGTTAACCATTTAACAGGTTTTTACTGTAGCATTTTCACAGTTTTTTACCGTTAAAATCACGATCATTTTTTACAGTGTACGGTAACTGTTGCCGGTTGCCAGTTTTGAGTTTAAAAATGTGGGGTTTTTTTTTTAAAGAAATGAATACTTTTACTCAGCAAGGAAAGAGAATTAAATTGATCTAAAGTGACAGTAAAGACATTTATAATGTAACAGGAGATCTTCATTTCAAATAAATGTTGTTCTTTTGAACATTCTATTCATTAAAGAGTCCTACAAAAGTATCACGTATGATATCATGTACCATTAAAAATGTATTATGGTGTCCACAAAAATATAAAATAGCAATAACGGTGTTCAGCACTGAAAAAATAAGTAAATAAATGTTCAAAACAGTTTTCTGTGTCTTGAGCAGCAAATCAGAATAATTTCTGAAGGATCATGTGACACTGAAGACTGGATTAATGGCTTCTGAAAATTCAGCTTTGACATTAGAGAAAGACATTACATTTTAAAATATACTAAAATAGAAAGTTGTTGACATCTGTGTTTGTGTGGTTTTAAACATGCTGACTACAAATTATCCAAAGAGACAGTAGAAAAAGTATGTTCAATTATGGAAGAATAATATATAATAATTAGTGCTGGGCAACGATTAATCGCAATTAATCGCATCCAAAATAAAGGTTTTTGTGTACAAAATATACACAGCATATAAATACACACACATGCATTTATATATTTAAGAAAAATGTAATGTTTAAATATTAAATATATTTATATAGAATATAAATTATATGAACATAAATATATACATGTAAATACATGTAAACATTTTCAAAATATATACTATATATGTGTGTCTTTATATATACATAATTAATATACACAGTACATATATACACAAAAAAATTTATTTTGGATGTGATTAATCACAATTCATTTTTGCCCAGCACTAATAATAATATAATTAAATATATAAATAAAGATTGTGGAAATTTCCAGTTCATTTCTATGAGACAATGTTTAAAGCTTGTCTGAGTTAGTAAAAGTAACAAACAGTATTGTGATCTTCCCCAACCTTCTCACTGTCAAAATGTAGCACAGAAACAACCAATGTGAGGGCTTACACAACTCTCATCAAAATGACTCCACTAAAGTCTGCTCTGGCTGATTTAATCACCTGAAACACACAAAAACAAATAATACAGTATATCCTTTTCATCTGGTTAACAGTTACAAACATTTACAAATGTGAAAAGAGAAAGTTCACTCAAAAATTCTGTCATTTGTGCCTCATGCTCATTTTGTTCCACACCTGTTTGACTTTATTCAGCAGAACACAAAAAATTATTTAAAGAACGTTTCAACTGCTTTTCTACATACAATGAAAGTCAGTGGGGTCCAAAATATCAGTGAACCCCACTGACTTTCATATTATTCTTTGTGTTCAGCAGAAGAAAGAAATGCAAAATGTTTGGAACAACATGAGGGAAATGTGACTCTAGGAATAACCCAGAGTGAAATGTTTTGTAACTTTGTTACAGTCAGTCACACACACACACACACACAAACACACACACACACACACACACACACACACATCCTATCAGCCCATAGCAGCAGTCTTGTGCAGAGTGTGTTCTCAGTGGTAATTCCTTGCTCGGCCATGTCCTCCAGTCCTGGATCATGCCCAGTTTGGAAAGGCACCTGCCCAAACCTCACTAAAGGGCAGTGAGGCTCACAGAGCTGCTGCAGGCTATTTAACCTTTACTGTACCGACCCGCTTCTACTACACACACCAGCTGTGTCCTCGGGATCACACGCTCTGACAGGAGTCTGGTGGATTCTTTAATTACAGTTTTACTAAAAGAAAAAAGAAAAACAGCCCTTTTTCTGTTGCACAATACAAACTACAGCATATTCTCTCATAGACCCTAATGAAATCAAAAGACAAGCACAATTTTTTCCCCTTTATTTACTATTAAACAGGAAGTATGAAACAGGAACAACATGCTTTGCTACTTGCTAGTCAGTTAGTGAAAATAAAAAAAATAAAAATTCAATATAAAAAAAAAGTAAACAAAAATGTTACAAATATACACAGAGTAAACAGAATATCTTGTGACAAAAAATCGCTTTGAAGTGTCTGCTAAATAAATACACTACTGTTCAAAAGTTTGGGGTCAGTTTTTATTTTTTACTTTGAATGAAATTAATACTTTTATTCATCAAAGAATCCTCAAAAAATGTATTACAGTTTAATGCATAATAAGAAACCAAACCAGCAAATCAGCATATTAGAAAGATTTCTGAAGTAATTGTCACTCATGTGACATTGAAGACTGGAGTAATGCAGCTGAAAATTAAAATGTTACTGGACTTTTACATTTCTATTGTATTTACTGTATTTTTGATCAAATAAACAGGATTGATTAGCGTAAGAGATTTCTTTTAAAAATTAAAAAAATAAGAATCTTACTGACCCAAACTTTTGAACAGTAGTGTATATGTAAATGAATAAATGTGAAATGTTCACATCTGATTTAATTAAATACCGTTTAAAACACCATTTGTGGGGGATTAAAATCAACATGTAGGAAGTGAAGCAACACACTGTACATTTGTAAACCCTGGGCTAATGATCTTATTTGCATATTTATGAGATCAATAACATTGATTGGACAAATACAGATTATAACATGCGCATGACCTGTTTAAACGGTCATCTGTGAAAATGGCATATGTACTTTTATATTTTATAAAATAATATTAATAGCAATAACACTTAAAATGACTTTATATTGTAATCAGCTTGGTTTCATTGATGGTATATTATTAATTTGTCTTGTAAGTATGTTCATAATCATTAAATACTATTAAAATACTGTCAACAAAAATAAACTCACATTAACACGTTCATAATTTTATGTATTTATTGTTTGTAGTATCTCGAAACTCTTCCAAGCAGCGTTTTTGCTCACAGATAAGATGACAATGGCCGTAAAGCCCTCAGGCGACCGTTAATTTGACACCAGAATGAATACGCCACCAACGAACATTTTTAAATATCAACTAAATTATCATCATTTTTGTAAATTAAACGGAATCTCTCATTCAAACTCGCTCGCTCCTGCTCTCTCTTCCAGCTCGTCGGTTCTCCGCATTGGATTGTGGGAAATAGTGCTTCAGCAAGTGTACATTGGTTGTACACTCGAAATCAGAATGCATTGTGGGTAAAAAGTAGTGAACAAATGTAGGGAATGAAGTCGTTCGCAGCACTACAGTTCGAACAGCACTACAAAATGGCTGAAAACCGATATAGTGCACTATATAGTGGCTAGGGAGTGGTTTCGGACACAGCTTAAGTCTGTGGGACTATGGTATAAATAAATTCAACTGTATAACAGTTTCAGTGCAATTCATGTTGTAATGTTAGAATTAAAGAACAATAAACATAATACATATTACCGTTGCACTTATTTGTACAATACTGAAACACCATCTAAGCTGTTCACAATCACAACGCACTGGGACAGCTAACCAATCACAACACATTTCCTTTTTCGGAAGGCGGGCTTTCATCAAACCCGGAACTATTCGAGCCGTTTGTGCCAGGCTGGGGAGAAAGGTATTGCAATAATGTAAATTATGTGAAAAATAATGTGATTTTCGAACCACCAAGCATGAGAGCATGTTCTAGTACACCCCCAAAACAAAATCAAGACTTTGTAAAAGAGCATAATAGGACCCCTTTAAACACAATTAAGCATTTGGAAACTCAACAACAAAACTGAATTTACACAATTTACACATACTGTTACACATTTAGCCCATGTATGTGCTTACGTTGAATAGCAAATATGCCAAAGTCAAAGAGCTCTCACAATAGAGCAGACATTGTTTTATTACATTAGAGGGTCTGCAGAAAGACGATGCTAAAAGTTCCTAGAGACACAGCTGGCAGCCTTATGCATAAGTGTAAAATGTTTTCTACCAGAAAATCTTTGAGGATGTTGAAGAAAAAGCACAGTATCATCAAGGAGAATAAAATGTCCGATCAGAGCAACTGATAAAAACCCTGATTTACTGCCAAAGACTTGCAAGATGACCTGATGAAATGAGAAGAAAACATTTCAATGCAGAATATAAGAAAACACTAAACAAGCATGGCCTTCATGTCAGGACACCTTGCTGAAAGCTGAAGGCTGACTTGAATATGCTAAAATTAATTTGGATAGACCTTTGGAGTTCTGGAAGGCAGACCAAACTGGAACTACTGGAATTAATGTGGACTCATGGATCAGCGATATGTCTCGTGCAAAAAAAGCAAGGTTTGCAGGCAGAAGAACACCATCTCCATGGTCAAACATGGAGGTAGACCAGTCCTATGGGGTGCTTTGCTGTTGCAGCAAGTGGAAATCTTGACTTTATGAAGGACATCATGGATTCTTTGAATTGTTAGGCCATTTTGGCAAAAACTTTGGTTCAAAGACTAAAGCTGATGATCAATGGACTTTCTAGCAGGATAATCATCTCAAAGTACATATCCAAATCTACTTATGCTTGGTTCAGAGATTGGTCATAGAATGTTCTTGAGTGGCCTGTTCAGTCTCCAGACTTAAATCTCTCTTAAATATTTGGTGATATTTGAAGAAAGCAGTAGCAACATGAAAAACAAAAAATTATCAGTGATCTGGAGGCTTTTTCAAGCAAGGACTGCACCAGGATTTCAGAATAAAGGTCTTAAAAGCTTGTAAGCACTTACAGGCTTATTGGAGGTTATAAAGAATAAAAGATTCTCTACAAACATTGACTTTTGGGGATTGAATATTTTTGTACATAAATATTTAGAGCCAATTTGACTTTTCTAGAACCTCAAAACTTAATAACCTAATACTCAAATGTGTATTAATAAACTTTCTATAATAGATTACTGATGTCTTAGTTACATTTTTATACAATTTTATTCACAGCAGCAGGTCAAGGGGGTTGAATAATTTTGATTGCAAGTGTACGCAAATGAATAAATTGTATATAAAGCCTTAAAACCAACACACAGAGTTTGGATCAGATCTTTTTGGCACCAACCAGTAATGAAAGTGACAACTTGTGTATGGAATCATTGCTGCAGAAACACACAAACCCTCTCTCTCAGATTAGCCCAGAGGTGTATACATGTATGTGTGTGTGTTTGAGAAAGAGTGAATGTGTGTATCCGCACTGTAATGCAGAGAAAGCATTCATCTCTTAGACCATTACACACAGTCACTAAAGTGACATTCCCCTGAGAAAGTTAACTGCACCCTGTGCAGAAACACGCAAACGCGCTTCACACACACACTCAAGCATGTTGAAAAACACTTTGTGTTTGCTTCAGTCTCTGTAGTTTGTCTTCTTTCACACCAAGAGGCTGCGGCTCTTAAGCTTTTAGCATGTCTCACCTTCACACTCTCCTTCAGAGTCACCTGTTTAAAAGACATGCACACACACGTGCAACCATGTATACATACACAGACAACTTGAGCTTGTATTTCCATACAGCAAGCTAAAATACAAGCATGTCACATAATCATATGGAGAGAATAAGTAAAACTCCATTTCTTTATACCACATATATAATTTGGGATTCAAGTACACAACAATTTGTGATCAGTCACAATGTTCATACTATATGCTTGACTGAATCAAGTGCGAAAAAATCATCATTTTGACTTACTGAAAAATAAATAGATTGTAGAAAATGCATTCATTATTAATTTGTTTACCAACCCTACTTTAGAATCTGTTGTCACCTGCTATTTTCTCAGAAAAGTGTTTGTTCTTTCTTCAAAGTAAAGGAATGGAGAATCTGTTTTTTAATAGTTTAAGCACGGTTTTGTGGAAATTATCCAAAAATATGGTAAAATATTGATGAAAATGTAAAAAATAATATCCAAATAAATGTTACAACTTTATGGCCACCCCTAGTAAAAAAAAAAGTCATATATTTAAAATGTATTTATTTCATGCCAAGTACAGTTCAAATCTATTAACATGTTTACTGACATATTGCTCGATACTTACTGATATAAAAATTATTATTAAACTTTATTTGGAGTCCAACTTGTGCACAATGCACATTTCTAAATATTGAGCCTAAAATGTGTTTTAATGTCACTACTAATAAGTATTGTATGTTCTATGAATAATATTATTCTTTAAATGCAAGATATTTACAGCGTACCTGAAGTATACTTGCACTAGTTCCACTTCGGCATATCTTTAGTTGGACTGAAGCACTACTTCCTCACAATTAAAGTACATTAAGCACAAAATTTGTTGTTGCAATTTAGCAGACTTTAAGTATACCAGTTTAGTATACTAAATGTATTTAAAATACATTTTAGTATATTTATTTTTCACTAGATACATTTTACTTTACTGAAAACATTTTATGGTTCTTTGTGCACCAAGTTAAAGAAATACTCAAGAAACTTAATGAAAGTGGAATAATCATCTTTATATTTAAGCACTGACAACAAAAAGACATGATCACATGATGAACTATAGAACGAAAACAGCAAAAAGCCAGCAGATAAAAGTTAATATTAGCTCCCGCTGCTAGATTTGCACTGACAGTCACATCTGCAAAAATAAAGAGTACACATAACATACTATAGCAACAGTCAATGTTAAAGCTCTCACAAGCTGAAAGTGTGTTTCATATCCATCTTACGCAATTTGTTGTCCATTATAAACACTGAAGCATTTTGGGTATATGCTAAAATATGAGACAAACTGTCCAGTTTGGACTTAAAATAGGAGAAATTTCTACTTCATTAAATACGACATTGTCCAATATTATAGAAGACAGCTGGCAAAACAGACAAGTTCTCTCAAACTGTAGCATTTGAATGTTAACTGTACTGCAGTGCTTTTCGATAATCTCTTTTCCACAGAGCACAAAGAACAAATACCGAGAGCCGTGAGCAAAACTTTGATGAACTTTATTATTATGGAAATGCACAGTGTGAAAAATGCCATGCACAGAATATATACAAATTTCTGCGCTGCTGATTTGGTTACTCATTTAGCCGAGCCTTTTATTCAATGTGACTAACAGGACACTAATTACATAGACAGTCACCCCAGAGCAAACCAGGATTGAACGCCTCGCTCAAGGGCACAACCGCGACAACAATCCTTTGGTAACTCTCCAAATCATGAGTCACTCCCACCTGGGATCAAACCTATGATATTTGCATTTCTAGCCCACAGCTTTAACCACTAGTCTACCACTATTTAAGACACTGGAGGATTGAGAGTGTTTAAGGACTAATAGAAGAATAGAATCAGGGAAATAAACTTGTGTACACCTTTAATGGCACTTGGTGTTGTAATTTAAGACTAGTGATTACAGAGCCTAGGAACGGAAGAGGCATGCTGTGTAATAATAAGAGTAAGAATAGATACTGGCATTGATACCCCTCCATCTCTCTTTTTCTATCACTCCTTCTCTCACTTGATGTTGTATGGTATAATTAGATGTTACTCTAGGTCTGAGTCATGCTACAGACAGACAAATAGAGAGAACAAACAAGCGATAGATAGAAAGCCATGGAAGACAGATAGAACAAATGAGCAAAAAAAATAAATAATGACAGAAAAAGCAAAGTGCTTGGTATTTTAATTAACAACAAATCCAGTAGAATGTACACCAAAGGAAAAGAAAAGCTCAAGAAACTGACTGAAAGTGAACTAATTGTCTTTATATTTCATCCCTCACAAAAAAATGTTCTGATGAACTGTACAACAAAAACGGCAAAAAGCCTGCAGATAACATAATGAATGAATGAGCAAACAAACAAACAAACAAATAGAACTCTATAGCGAAAGACCGACAGAATAAACAGAATGATAGAACGATAGAACGATAGATAGATAGATAGATAGATAGATAGATAGATAGATAGATAGATAGATAGGAACATTGTCCACTGGAAACACTAAGGCAGCATCACCAACTCTTTCATAACAGACTTCACACACACACACACACACACACACACTAAGAGACACAGATAGTACCTCACACACTGTCTGTTTTCCCAAGAGCACTTGTGTGGAGATTGCCTTTTTAAGGTGGAAATCAATAATTTTCTTTTCTTTACCTCCTCCTGCTGCCCCCCTCAGTTTTGAAAGGATCCCTCCCTTTTACTGTCTCCATTCATCTTTCTCTTTCTTTTGGTCCTTTTCTCTCTTAGTTGTCAGTCATATCTTTTCACACTGTACAAACAATTCAATTAAAATTTATATTGTATGTATAGTATAGGTGGTTTTTGCAATACAAATTGTTCCCCGGTATAATGCCTTATAATCACTAGTGAGAAAAAGTTAACTCCCTAACTCCCATTGCGCTTTTTCTGATCACTGAAAGCCCAGACACACCAAAGCAATGTCAAAAAAACAGTGGAGACAAAATTGAGAAAAGAACAACTTTTTGCCCAGATGCAAAGACTACAGCTAACAGACAAGTACGTTCTTTCACTGTGTGAGAAGAAATTACTTTGTATACCAGCAGGTGGCAGTAGTCTGTATTCGTTATTCAAATGGAATACCGGAACATAGCAGCGCTCACTTAACATTTTTACATCTTACCTCATTCACTACAGACAGATTCAATGAAAACCATCATAGATGAGATGAGCTTTCCTACCTGATCTCATGATAAAAACGCACCTGTGGGAACTTTTGCGCAATATGTGAAATATGTACCAATAAGTACATATCACTGCAGTTTCCAACAGGAATTAACACTAAAGGTGGTAAAACAGCAAGCACATCGTTTTCGTACACAGTTATGATTACAGCTCCATATGTTTCGCTTTCCGAATGAAACAAACTTGCTCAGTAGCACAGCCGGCATGGAATTGGACTTAACATACAAAATCATTGGGTACGAATCCCGTCAAAAACATGACTCACAATGAAAGTGCTGAAAGATGAGAGATCGAAAAACAAGCTAAAACAGCATGCTTTCGATTGCATTTTTACATCACATTCTCTTTTGTTAATATTATCGGGTAGGTTTAGGTGTAGCGCAGATGGTAAGTTATTTAACATCACAGAGCATTAGACTTATAGCTCCACTCTGTGGTAACACCTACAAAACCAACATAACATAAAACATACCATATGTACATTCATCTGTTCCAGGGAAAAAAACAAACACTTTTTAGCGCCACTCAGTGGACATTTCACATCGAATGTGTCATGAAACGTACATGACGGAACGTATTTCGCGTCTTGCGAAAAAGTTCCCACAGGTACATTTTCGTCTTGAGATGAGCTTTCTGTGTTCGTCCATCTTGACTTCATAGTTAATGTTCATCACTTCCATTTTTTCTTCTAATGGTTCACTTAGCTGAACATTCAATCATAGTGATCTCTCACACTGACAGGCTCCACTGCCAATTCAACATGCTCAATCAGCCAAAAAGCCATAGTTGAGGGTCCGACTAGTGCCAACAGTGCAGAACACATTACAAAAAAATGTTGATACTAGTTTGTCAATGTGATATGCAACATAAATATCTTATTAATTAGCATTTCCTTCATTTTGCGATTGTACTATCGAATTTACGTCGTTTGCTGTTGAGAATGAGGATCCCACAAATTCCCTCAATTTATTTTTTGTTTTCCAGACAACACCTTGGTACATTACTGCAAGTGCTTGCTTGGTTTGTCTGGTAGCATTTTATTTTTTGCATCAATGAGCATGTCAGAACGAAGTCCACTGTGAGCCTTAAGTCCTAAAACAGGGGTGTCCAATCCTGTCCTTGCAGGGCCAACGTCCTGCAGATTGTAGCTCCAACCGGCCCCAACACATTTGCTTGGAAATTTTGACTATGACTACTTCCCTATTACAGTACAGTAGGTGAAAAATAGTACATGAAAGAGTAGAATGTCTGAATTCGCAGTATTCATAAAACAATAGGTGAAAAGTACCAGATGACCTACTACCTTGACAGAGAATTTAAAAATTCTATGAGGCCACGGGAGGCAAGTTGTGAATGACAGGTAAGCGACACAACTGATACTAGTTAGTCAAGACAATGTCAACATGGCGGATACAGAAAATCTGGATTACATTCATACTACCCACATTTATTCTATATAGAATATACTTTTTAGTGGTCAGGAAATTAATTAAATGTACCAATTTAGTATTTGATTTCAGATCCAGTGGCTATCCTGAACACTGTGTACAGTCTGATATAAAAGATATTTCATAATGCATTGTGTTTCTGGGGTCATTTTGTACAATCTGACAACAATCATATATAGACGTTTCATAGCGACAGAAAAATCACACAGTAAGTACTGAGCTTAAGATGTTAAGGTAAATTGAGGAAGAAACCTCAGGAGGAACCAAATCTCTACAAACAAACACACATCTACACTGCTCTGTTACAGAAAAGGACACACTACAGACTACAAAAAATCACTGTGCAAACGATTAAACACTGCATCAATCAATTATTCAATAACTAAATTAATAAACACACAAAGAAGATTCAGTAGTGGATACGACTCTTGCTGGATTACAGTATGTGACTCAAATTGTCTGCCTTTCGGTAACATACAAACAAATATAACAAGAATTCCATTCCATCAATCTGATGCACAAAAGCACTGCAGTGACTCTCTTTACATCTGCGACTCTCTCTTCAGTCTCAGCGGCTCTGACCATAGATAGCAGAGCGCACAGAGCCACCAAACTACTGGGTGATGCAGGGCAGGGCAAGGTAAGGAACTGAACGCACCTCTTTATTTGGCTTGCCTAAAAATACCTTCAGAGGCCAAGCTGAAAGCCTGGAGGTGTGGGCAGACGGCGTGAGGGATTTGAGGTGTGCTGACTGAAGGACAGGGTGGGGACTGTATTATATTAGAAGAGTTTTTTGGGGGGATGGGGAGGGAAGGAAAATAATAAAAGGTAAGGAGGTGTTCAAGTGACAGAAGAAAATACGTAATTCCCATTTGGCCACTAGCTCCTCCCCTAGTGCAGGCCCCACCCCTGTTGACCACACCCCCTCCAGATCAGAGCAAGCCAGCAGCACTTGAAGAGCTATTTTTTGCCCTGCTTCACTAAATAAGGCCAGGCAGAGTAGGGGAGTGGGTGCAGGGCCAGGGGGGCTCCTCTTTGCCTTGACCCTCGGAGTATAAAAGCTTTGGAGCAGTGGGAGGCTCCTCCGACCAACCCTTCTGCCCATCTGTCCCATCCAAACGTTCGGCATAAAACATGTTGAAGTCAACAGTATGACATTTAAGTATTTTTTAAGCTAACATTTGTTGTTTTCGGTGACGTGGATGCGTACTGGTGACGTCATTTTTGCCCTTAATGGCTGCCGTCTCTCAAGTGATAGGACAAGGATGTTTATTGGACAAAGTATGGACAGAATTGTCAGGCAGGATGGAATACACAGTGAGGACAAACGAGAAGAATGAGAAAAAGACTGAGACAGCCTCATCTCTTGCGCTTTTTTTCTGTTTTATTTCTTTCGCTCTTTACCTCAGATCGACTTCCTCCCTGCTCTGTCTTTCTCACTCTTTTTCTGTCTCTCTCTCTCTCTCTATCCGCCTGTCTCTCATTTAGTGATGTCAGCATACTGTCCATACTTTCTCCTACTCTGTTTTAGCTGGTATTGGGGCGTAGCTCTATACGTAGCTCGCTTTCTCTCTCAGGACAGGTGGGGAGGTGTTACCATAGGTCTTGGGGCCATTTTATCTGACTTGGTCACTTTCGTCCAATATTTTTGATAATTTGCTCTTCTGTTTGCGCCGAGAACACTCTGGTATTGACGGCAACGCTTTGCATTTCTTTTCATCCCCATCTCTTTCTCATCTATCCACCCCCCCCCCCCACCCCTCTCTCTCTCTCTCTCTCTCTCTCTCTCTCTCTCTCTCCTCTCATCCTCAAATTCTCAAACGCTGAATCAGCTGCTTGGGAACGGACGCTCCCCCAGCCTCTTGGATCCACAAACAAGCTGCCTTTCCCTGGTGAGTATGTGTGTGTGTGTTTGTGAGTAAATACATATACATGCACGTAGTGTAAGTGTGTTTTACCACGTTTCAGCCTGTCCGGGTCTTTGCTTTTCTGTTGATGTATCAGCGTGTGTGCGAGGACGAAAGGGGAACAATCATAGATAGCATGTGCAGCCATCCGGCTCCTGTCAAAGTAGTTTTAGCAGCAGTGTTAGCATACAGAGCTAGCAACTCCACACTGCATCAAGCTGAGAGCTGCGACCTTAGCAAATACATTCTTCGTTAGATGACTTAAACTGAAATCAGAATATTCCTTGAGTGATTTTCACACGGTAACTTTCTTTCTTGACAAGACTTTTAAAAGTACACTGCAGCGCTTCCACCACTGTTGGCCCCTGACACTGATATTTAGCCGTGTGGTGGGTCAGGGAGATGCTTACTGTTCTTTTTCTAATTTTACTTTGATGGCTCGAGGACAGACATTAGCCCCTGGGCTGTCAGTCATGTTTAAATGTGGAGCGGACAGGAGCTGGGATGGATCAGGTGACATCAGGATGGCAGCAGCTGTTGCTGGTGTTTGGAGCTTTGTGAAGCTCTGGATGTTCAGTTAGACGCAGGAATGGTACACCTGTTTCTGTGTATGTGCGTTGATTGGCGTGCGAGCCGATTTCCTGGTAATGCTGCTATCTATGGCATTGAGCTGCTGGGGCGACGACTTGTATGAGGAGCTGGCCATGACTCTGTGTGTCAGCGTAGGGTCATAGGGGTCGATTTACACAAACCACAGACTGATATCCTATAAGGAAGGGATGATGAGAGAGGTGGGTGAAAACGGGAGGAGTGGGTTTGATTTATGATGAGGACTTTTAGTTTAATTACTCAGAGGACAGTGCTGATGCAGAAAGAAGAGCCACGATTTACTTAGCTATTAGCCGTTAGCGACCGATCGCTGCCTCTGGCAATGCGCTGTTAATGCACCCAAACAGAAAATGAATTTCTAAACAAAATTAGTTTTTTTTTCTTGTTACTAAACTGTAATTGTCTAAGTGCATTACCGAGACTTTGTTACTTCTTATGCTGACCAATTTTAAAGTCACAGTCTTTCTAACAGTCTAAACTGAATTGAATTGTAATTGCATTAAATTGTTTAAAACTTGTTACTTATTTTTCTCACCTATTAAAATCAGTTTTTTAAAGTCTAAATTGAATTTAAATCAATGGAATTTAGTTGAATGTGTTGAATGCAAAAAGGGCAAATGCTCTAAACTAATTCAAATTAAATTGAAATGAACTAAATTGAACGTAATGGACAAAAACAAATGCTTGATTCTATTAAAGTCACAGTCTTATTAACAATCTAATTTGAACCAAACTGAACTACACTACACAAAATGAACTATATGTACATGGATAAAAACAAAAACTCTTAAATGACAGAATTTAGTTCTCCTTACTAAAGTTCACTGGAAAGACTGTAACTTTATTTGTTCTCTGACAAGATTTGTTCTGTTGCTCCTATTAAAGTCATAGTGCTTTTAACAGTGTAATTTTAATCAGACTAAACTGCACTAAAATGTATGTAATGGATAAGAACAAATTATGCGCTATAATTATTATTATAATGTTTGACCCAAATTTAAAGTGCATTAGCAAGACTTTGTTGATTTGTTCTGTTCCTGCTTTTAAAAACAGGATATTTTCAACAGTCTAAACTGAACTGAACTAAACATTTTCATGTGAAAATGCATCTCAATCCAATGACAGAACAAATGTACTGTGAGTGCTCAAGCAGCATATTGTGGTCACACTGAGATGACTATGTGTGAACATTAGACAGACAGTGTTGGATTGTAGGACATGTGGAGCGTGATGGGAGAGGCTGCTCTGATCACATGCATAAATATGTCCTGCTCTGTATGCGCGCGCTGACTCGCCGAGCGCCTTTGAATTCTCATCTACAGCGCACGCAGCATGTTAGTGTGTTTAAGATAGTATCGGATCACTCACCCACAATCCCTCTCGCTTTTTTATAGTAACTATTCAGATTTTTCACTTTTGCTTATCGGTCTATGATCAAAAGTAATTAGTGCTCGTTCCATAAAGGATTCAGTCGTATGGTGTTATAAACCACATGGTGGCATTGGATCAGAGACGCGGTCTGTTCCTCCTCTGACTGCCCTCTGCTGTAATTATCAGTCACATATCATTCACACTATCTCTCTTTCTCTTTCTCACACACGCTCTCATTGAGTACAACTGCAGCCATATATATTCCTGCAGTCTCACTCTTTCCCTCATAATTATCTTATTTTTACACAGGATGGACTGGTTAAACCCTTTTCCTCTCTAACACACACAGGCATATGCAAACTAACCCTCGGCAGATTTGCTTAACACTCCTGAGAAGGGCTTCATTAGTGGAGTGACATCAGCGACGGTCTAATTCATTAAAGGGGCGAGTCAGCTGATCAGCATTTGCTTATAAATTGGTATTGATCAGAGTAGGAAGGAGAGCAGAGGGGATTTTCAGGTGAAAGAAGCTCTTAACACACACACACTTACCTCTACATAAGGACATGCCATACACTTATATTGTTTTATAAAAAGTTAATTACCTACAGGCTAACCTTAAGACAAACCATGACCCTCTATTTTGAAGCTGTGAAGTTCTGAATTCCAAAAAATAAATAAATAAATTTCTCTTTTAGAATATCACCAAATTTAGTTAACTTCTATCGACAGTCTTGTCCTTAAATTATAGCTATGTAAAACCACACACTCACCTTTACCTAGATATCTAAATGAACATGCCATCTACTTCTACTGTTTGTTCATTAAGTTAATTATAATTACTACAGACTATCCTTTGAACAACTTAATTGATTGATAAATAAAGTGTAAAAAATATATTTTAAATGAACATTAAATTAAGATGATTATATTAAGATTAATTATTTATTCAGTTTTTGTCCAATTTAGTTCTCTTCTGGAGACATTTACATAAATGAGGATAGACTGCACCCATAGACTTTGATTTTTTTCCAGGATTTTTAGCATTTTTAAGAATTTTTTCCTGGAACTTTAGAAAGTGATTTCTAATAGCATAACGAAATATTTTTTTCATGCATCCATTCATGCATAAATAAATGTCAAAAAAGTAACATGCAATTTACACACTTGTCATAGCTTAATACCACTGTTCGAGAAAGGAGAGATTTTTAAATTTCACCACATATTTGTCTGTTGTTATTTAGGATAATTAAAAGTACACTGTGTGCAAAATTACCTTAAGGTGTAACACATATCCTTTAGTGGTAGATATTTCTGTCAAAATGATGTTATTTTGAGCATGTTGCGTGTTTAAAGATACAATTTTCCCACATTTTTATCTTAGTGTACGTCATCACACACTATTTTTATATTTTCTTTGCACCCAATCACATAAGCACTACAAAGGTACAATTGTATTTGCCATGCCAATAAAGCACTTTATATTGTAAGTGACTGGAGAGAGACAGTAAAAGGGTAAGAGACAGTGTGTGCTTGCATGTGTCAGGGGTCAGAGAGACTGAGAGAGAGGGAGGGGTAAAGGTAGCGAGTGAATTAGGAGGAGGAGGAGTGTACTGGCTCTATAGGCTGTGCATTATAGATGATGAGAGAGAGAAAGAGAGAGAGGGAACTGGACAGGAGAGATGGAGAGAGGGCAGGTCAGGCACGTTTATTCCCCATTCATTTCCAGACATTAGAAGATCAGGGTGCACAGCAGCCCTCCGCTACACCTAAACTTTCTCACTACATGCATGTGAGGAGAGACAGAGAGAGAGAGAGATGGGGCAGAGAAGGGGGGAGGGAACTGAAAGAGTGTAAGATAGAATGAGAGAATGTGAGGTAGAGAGAAATAGACTCAGATACCAGAACAGAGAGAGAGAGAGAGAGAGAGAGAAAGAGAGAGAGACTGCAGAGGCAGCACCTGGGACACTGAGAGGAAAAGCTAGAGCACTTCTTCCTGTTTGCCCTTTATTGTTTTATTCCTCCTTGTGGTGCATTGGCCCATCTGAAGCAGGGGGACTCTACCTGACAGCTACCCACTAGGTAAGCACAGAATCTCTCTCTATCTTTCTCTCTCTCTTTCTCTCCTCTCGCTGCAGCTGTACCTCTCGGGCTGACAGTCAAGGTGAATCGTGTGTGGCTGCGCTCTGCGTAGACTAAGTGAAAAACTGCTCTTCCAGTAAAACTAGCACATGCTGCCTGGTGTGGGTGTGTGTGTGTGTGTGTGTGGGTGTGTGTACAGCAATGCAGTTTTTGCAGGGTGAAGAGGAAAGAAGAAAAATTGTATGAATCTATTACATCTGAGACTCGTATTTGCCTTTCTGGAGTGTCAAAACGGAGAGAGCACCTCCTGATGTTATTTTTACGGACTTCGGCTGGCTTACTGAAAAAACGTGTAAAAACCCTCAACGTTAGTGACCTGACCTGTAAAGTCACAAGACCATGCAATTTCCGGGATATAATTGGCAAAAAAAGACACTACGCTGGTGTGGCGTGAAAATGAACTGTGCCGTCCTGTGACATTTGTACGCAAATTGGATGTAAAGTTTTAAAAGTGCAAAGGACGCATCTGTGTGTGGATTTGTGTGTCGTTCAGTTGGTGAAACAGTAATTAATTTTCATCACCTCTGTGGTTTGGCCCGTAAACGCTGATATCTGTGGATTATTAGGATTGAGTGATATACATTTGTCCGTGTGCCCATATATCCTGCTTGGTAGACATACTTCTTTATATGCCCATATGAACAAGAGTAGCTATGGAATGTAAAGAAGTATGTATCCCAGGCGAGAGAAAAAACGGGGCTGGAGAACACACACATTCTTAAGGAATTACTGAATATCTACAAGGACTGGTGTTTTTACTATAGGTTTGAATGGTAAATTTGTGTTTAAGCGGTTGGGTGTAGAATGCAAATCGAAATTTGTTTGATGTGCAGTTACGAAAGACTACTCTCGGCCTATGTTACTGTTAAATTGGCTATTAACTAGTGATATAATAAGAAGCGCTTGACTTTCTATGGAGTAATCAAACGGTGGTCGCCTCATGTCGAAAACACCCAGACAGCAGTTCAGATGGTGCAGTGGACAAATGCTTACTAATGAATAAAATCGGGGAGGAAGAGAGACAGTGAAGAAGGGAGAAAGAAAGAGAGCTTTCACATAGCATCAGAATGATACTGATGAAGCCGCTGGGGTGAAGCGTCTTCAAAATAATTTATAACAAAGTCCAGTTGCTTTGACTGCTGGACATTTATGTCTGTGGTTTCTTGCTGAACGTGAACATCCCAGTTTTGACACAACTGGTTATGATGACCTCTGCTCATCACTGGGAACACATTGGCTACTGGTATCTCAGTCTATTTATCCTTCTCAGTTAGCTGGAAAGGATTTTCACCTAATTTTTTTTATTGTTTCTAAGAGATGTAATGTTACGATACTCAAAAAAATGGCCAAAACGCAGTTGGGTGTTGCGGTTACGGGTGGTTATTTTTTCCAGAGTAAATCCCGTGAAGTAAAAAAAGCGTATGGCTGAAATCTGGTATTTAAGAACTACAGTGTAATTTTTGTGGTTTTAAAAATTTATATCTACAGAAATACTTGGGGAAAAAAATTTGGTCCATGCAAAAGAAAAAAAAAGATAAATTAATTAATTTGGATAAAAATTAAAATAAATTAATTAATTAAAATAAAAATTATTACTACACAATTAAATCACGATGATTTATTAAACAATAAACTATACTAAACATAAAAAAGTTTAAAAAATAAATAAATTACTTAAAAAAATACATATATAAAATACATTAAATAAAAAAACTATGTATGAATATATATATATATATGTAAATAAAATAGACATCATCTGTGAGGGTTACACAGGCACCTTCGCTTAAAATGGATGCGCTTTACCAACCGCTTTGTCCTCTTAGCTTCTGGCAGTCTTGATGCTTCATTAATAAATGTATATATTTCATCTCCACAGAGTCTCTGTACTCACAGAAGGACTAAGTACATAGATGAACTTTTGGATAGACAGGCCCAGCTGTCCTGCTTTTGTATTGAGTGTGAGTCTGTGTGTGTGTGTAAGCGCTGTTGGGGAATATTCACTTAGCCTTTAGCAGCAGGGCAAAGTACAGTCTAGATGTCTGTGGACTGTGTTACGGGAAGCTGTGTGATGGTCAGAGGTGGTCAGAACCCGGTAAAGCACGTCCACTGAGACCCACAATCACATCAGAGGATGTGCTGGATACACCAATACTGAGCTAAGCAGGGCTTGTGTTGATCTGACCAGCGTTTATGAATGAAAGAGTGTAGACAAGAGTCTAGGAATGAGATTTTGGAGAGGTATGTCTGAAAAGTGGGCGGGACATTTGAGGCCTTCAGTGGGTCAGTGTAGGAGAAAGTAAAGCGAGACAATACAATTCAGAAAATATAGTTGAAGGAAGGAGAAAAAACAGATGAAAGTGGGATAAGCCTCCCATGGGATGACTTGAAAGAGAGAACGAGTGACCGAGAATGGACGATATGTAGATGAGCGAATCACAGGAGGAGATTCATGGGATAGACAGAAGATAGGTCAGGCTGTGAAGTGTGTGAATGTGAAATAGCATGTATATGAGGTGGAAAGAGAGCAAGGGAGAGGCTGGATTGATGATGGTGGTGTTCCGGCAGACGGGCTGTGAAGCTGCTGGACGGAGCAACGGAGGGGGCTGGGAGGTGTATTGTTCTGTCACTTTTCCTGTGTCAGCAGGTGGAAGCGTTCATCAGGACATTAAATATGCAACAATGCTGACTGAGCCAGTGAGCTGAGACAGCCAAAGCCCAGCACTGAGGGGACTGTAGGGGCCAAGGGGCCCACTAGAATCCCAGCACACTTACTAGTCCCAGTTTAAATAGAGGACAAACCCAGCCGAACGCTGTACAAACTAGGTTTCCAACAAGCTATTTGTTGGTCTATGCGTGTAACACAATCACAGCCAGCAAGAAGTTATTTGATGTTTAATGTACAGTTATGAAGAGTGTGACTTGGGACCAATGGGTTATGGGGCCACCCTGCACAAAAATAGAAAGCAAGTGAATTACAAAATGTCTGATCACTCACTGCATGTCATAAGTAAGACTTAAAGGTAAAATTTGGAAGAAATAAACTCAAACAGATATGCTACGACATAATGTAGGAGTGGCGGCTTATAAGATTATAATTTTGCATATATTAGGGGAAGTTATTGGCGGGGTGGGGGGGTGGGGGTGGGGGGGCTTTAAGGGCCAGATTTACTAACAGCTTGCACCAGCGCAAACCGTCTTTTGCCATTAAAATAGTACTGTCAGGATTTACTAAAGATGCGCAATGAAGAATTAGTGCTGAAAAGGCGTGGACAGTTATTTTTGCGCCTGACCTTATTGAATATCCATTTGTAGAAGTTTACCTTTCAGACGCAAAACTTATGGGAGGAGAGTATTAAAATTAATCACATAATGCGATTTACTTACGTTTACGCTCGTCAAATTACTGGTATTCGCGCCATTATTTAACACTCAAAAAAGCATGTCTTAAAGCAGGCGGTAATTTGCACTGCTCTTGGTAGACTGCATTGGTCATTATGGAAATGATCTGTCTGCGTCTGTGTTCTTTAATGTGCGCATTATCAGTAAATCACACGTGAAATTTTACCCTCCCATCGGCGCTTTTATGGAATTGAGCTCTAACTCTAATTTGCCCTGTTTAATAAATCTGGCCCTAAATGTTTAATTTTGCCACTTGAACTTGAAAATGTAGAGAGAACAGGAAAAGATGGATAGAAGGCAGATTAATTACAGGATAGTGTTTACAATACTTTCAAACATTTGGGGTCAGTACATTTTTTTTTTTTTTTTGGTAAATGAATTCATACTTTTATTCAGCAAGGACACGTTAAATTGATCAAATACATGCTGTTCTCTTGTTTCTATTCATCAAAGAGTCCTAAAAAAATCTTTAAAAGTTTAAAGTTTTTTTTTTTTTTTAATTAAATTAATACTTTGACTCCTCATGGAATCAATCTACAGTGACAATAAAGGCATTTATA
The DNA here is from genome assembly GCA_021397915.2 of Tor tambroides. Taxonomy (NCBI): domain Eukaryota; kingdom Metazoa; phylum Chordata; class Actinopteri; order Cypriniformes; family Cyprinidae; genus Tor; species Tor tambroides. The sequence goes on along the minus strand of JAFVLL020018092.1, from coordinate 56,393 downwards.
ATGTTATAAAAGATTTCTATTTCAAATAAGTGCTGTTCTTTTAAACTTTCTAATCATCGAAAAATCGTGGTTTCCACAAAAGTAAACAGTATTAAGCAGCACAGTTTCTGTAAAGACTGATAATAAGAGATGAAATTGTGGAAATTCAGCTATGCCATCACAGCAATAAATGACATTAACATATAAACATATCATAAATTAAAATTCAATTTAAATGTAAACAATATTTCACAATAGTACTGTTTTTACTGTTTTTAAATCAAATAAATGCAGCCTTGGTAATCATAGACTTACCGACCCCAAAGATTTGTATGGTAGTGTATGTGCATAAATGATCGTATACATATAAATGGAAGTAGAAAAGAGATTGACAGAAAATAAAAATAGATAGAATAAGAATAAAAATGAGCATAAATGGAACTAATAAGGCAAAAAAAAAAAATGAATAAACAGAAATAGAAAGCTTAAAATAAAATGTTAAACGTAGTAGGGCGAGAAGAGAACAGCCAAGAGCATGGTAGCCAGCCACTAAGCCTAGATCTGACCTAAAATAGCTTCAGAGATGCCAAAAGAAAACAAGTCATTAAATAAATAGTGTAGTGTATAATGACATAGCAATAGATCTACAAGCAGTAACATCCCACTAGAGAAACATACAGAAATTGGCTTGAGTGTAACGTGGAAAATCATATATCCGGTACACAGGTAATCGCACTATGAGATAAAGTAATTTCTGAGAATGATTCACTTGTCACGTGTGCCAAGCAGAGAGGCAATAATGGTGGAGATAAAAAGAAATTTTTCCGAGGAGGTTTTGGGATTTGTTCAATCATAAATCGGTGTCTGATTTGCCAGATTATGAAAAATATGTTGGCTGATGGTGTCAGGTCGAGAGCGGTGATTAAGTGCAGCGCAGTCTGGAAGTGATGCGGGTGTGACTGTGAGGAGGCAGATAAATCAAGGACAGTTTATCAAGACGGGCAATAAGGAGGCAGGTTACAGAGCATAACATTATTAGTCTTCCTAACACAAGTGTGCTGAAGGGTTGGGCTCAGTACTGACACATAATGAAAGGAAACCACAGCACAGGAAGTGACGCTTTTGTGCTTTTCAGAGGGTTTAATTCAGCAGCATATGGAGAGCATATCTGATGGACACCTGAATGCAGGGGTGTAGAACTTGGTAATATTTTTTATGTTTTGAAAAAAGTCTCTTATGCTCTGCATTTACTTGAAATATACAGTAAAAATAGTAATACTGTGGAATATTATTACAATTTAAAATAACTATTTTCTATTTGAATATATTTTAAAATGTAATTTATTCCTGTCATGCAAAGCTGAATTTTCAGCATCATTATTCTTCAGTGTCACATGATCCTTCAGAAATCATTCTTTGCTGATTTGCTGCTCAAGAACCATTTCTTATTATCAATGCTGAAAACTGTTGTGCTGCTTATGTATATTTTTATACGTGTCTTTGCTCTCACTTTTGGTTAATTTAATGCATTGTTGCTGAATAAAAGTATTACTTTATTTAAAAAATATACATATATTTCACTAGACCATTACATAATTACATGCCATTTTCAATATACTATCAAGGTGTATTTGTTTGCATTTGTTTTATGATTTAACTGATTTAATTAACTTGACCTTTACCATATGTTTTAACTGACTTTCATTTCCAACCATGTTCGGTAGCTGATGAGGAAACTCTGCAGGCTTAGATATGTGACCTAATGTTGGTGGAAATTTTTCTCCGGGTCCATCCATCCGGTTTGAGTGTGTGTTGTAAATTTATGAAGTTAGTTTCTAACAAAAAGACCTTAAAAATCTGCATTTTTTTAATCACACTGCATTTATCAATGCTTACTCTGGAAAAATTAAACTGCACCGCAGTTTAATTTTAAAATGACACCCTAAAGATCATTTCTGAGCCTGTAAATCAGCAGCATTTGGTATTCTAAGAGGTGGAGCTGGGGACAAAGGTCTGGACTCAGGAGAGTGTAGCAGGATGAGATCAGTGTTTGATCCAAATCTTCTGTCCCTTTGGCCAATCTCCTTGTCCTGTGCTACCGTTGGGGGCTCATCAAGCTGTCAATCAAACAGTGTGTGTGTGTGTCAGTGTGTCAATGCCTTCTGTTTGAAAACCTAGTAAGCAGCCTTGCTGCCTACTGCCTTGTGAAGCAGCATCTGAACTGGAATTGAACCTGGTGGGTAACTGATTTTGAGCACTCAAAATAGGTTTAAACTTCAAAGTTCAAAAAGTGCAGTACAATTTTAAAACTATTTAAAATTTGAAAATACAAATAGAGCTTCACACACAGAACACATGGGAAACTTGACTTACAATTGATTTCAGCACATAAAAATATCAATAGTTTGGATCAGTAATATTTTTTTAAAAGAAATTATTTTATTCACCAAGGATTTAAACTGATCAAAAATGACAGTAAAGGCATTTACAGAAGACAGCTACAAAATAGTTCTGTTTCAAATAATCCCAGACTGCCTAATTTCCACAGCCTACAATATGATCTCTTGAAATGCTTCCTAGAGTGGCAGCTCACAAAATTGTGGAGCAAAGCAAGCAGTGAAAGGGTCTCAATGAATATTTCCACAAGGCAGCAATTTAAAACTATTTGACCAATTACGTAGGCCATTATTCAGCTGCAACTGACTATGAATGAACAAAACGTTGAATTAACCTAGAGAACAAATCAAGCTTTGAAATCTTTTCCACATGCTTATGTCCTGTGTCAGCGTACAGTGTACGCAGAGCGTTGCGTCTCCATGAACCGGAAAAATTCCTGTGCGGTGCAACACACAGGCCCACACACACACCTCGCTTCAGTGCCACTCGCACGGAACACTCGAACCGAGGATCAATGCGTTGGTAATTTGTTTCAATCAATTAAAGCGACATCTGCTAGCATTTAAACCCCAATAACAGTCAGCCTTATCTAGAACATGCTCCCACTGCAGAAAAACAGAGAAGGAAAGAGAGACATGCTGTAATGTCCTGCGAACATAATTATAGAATATCACCGTATAGCTGAGTATCACAGATGGACATATTATTATGGGCTGTAATTTTTCTTTTAGCTGAGCTGGGGGCATTTTCTCGGTGGGAAGTTTGCCGTATTACATCATAATTACTTTTTCCCATCACACTAGAGTTGCTGGAAGAGCTCAACATTTCCTTACACCAGCTACAGCACCCAGAGACGAACACGTGTTGTATTCTTCCAAGTGCGCTTACATCCAACTCTCCCAAAACACCCTGATACCAAATGGATGTTCTTCCCAAAAATTAGCATGTTGGATAATTAAAATTCACTGGAGCTGTAAACCAGGAGGAAGTAATTAAAAGAACAAGGGCGCTCTGACGCAAAGCTTCATTCCATCGGCGACGAGGAAAACATTAATTCCTGTACTTTTTTCTCTCTCTTTCTGATATGAAACAGGAGTCGTTCAGTGCTGCAGACTGCATGCAGCAATATGGCTCACCCTCAGCCCGAGGTATCTTCTTCTTAATTGAAATAAGTTCATATTACACAGCCACTGCAATTTCAGCAAATTCATTACAAACAGTAACTACAATGTTACTACATTGTAATAACTATGTAATTGGCATATTAATATCAGAAACAGCCCTGAACGCTGTAGCATTTGAGAGTGGTGGATGTGTGAGAATGGTAAAACTCTCCTGCAGTGGTCTATCTTTTCTCTCCCAGGGCACCCGCTCCTGCAGAGTCAAATTCACTACCTGAGAGTTCAACGCACATTCAGCAATACTGGCCGCCATAAAAACACATTCTGTATTGTTCGCACTACCAGCAGGGACAGAGAAAATATTTATGGTTAGAATAAAAAGTAAACACGATGTGAAAAAAAAACATGTGCGGAATTAAAAAAAAAAAGTGAACATCTGTAAACAGAGGAGACTGGTGACAACTGTATTTTCTTTTTAAATGTCCTACATTAATATTAACCACAGTAGCTCAATAAGAGCATATCTCAATATAACAACAACTTATATCTGTTACCTTATTGATATGACTGATTATTATATTGATATAATAATTTACACCTTATATGGTACAAATTATTCAGGCTTTCAGGATTAATCTGTGACAGACATTTGAACTATATTAATATATATAAGCTCTATACTTCTGTAAAGTATATGTATTTTTGTAAATAATATTTATCCTACATTTTAATCTTTAAGTCACACGGTTTTTATTTTATAACTATACAGTTACAGTTTTCTCTGGCCTCGCAGCCATGGAAAATTACATAATATTTTAGACAATCAATCAATAAATACTGGAAACCCCCCAAAATGTTTACATAAATGTATATATTATGTATATAAGTCAGACTGTTAAATGAGTATAGCAAAACAAATCTCACAGAATTAAATGATCACAGATCTTTTACTTTAAAAGTTACTCTAATTTGTTTGTGATTTTTACTGTTTACAATTACGCCAATCTCCCCTACAGCATGCATGTATAATATATACTGTATTGTTCCCCAAAAATTACAAAATTTTCACTAAATACCACAGTTATTGTAACTACCTTAAAGTAAATAAATGAACTGAGGTGATTTATTATTCTACAAATATAAAAGTAGAAACAGGAAACAAACAAATATAAAATAATTATCCTTTTGTCATTTTGATGACTGAAGTTAGCACAGTTTTAATAAACACACAACAACTCCAGTAACTGCTATTTTGTGCAAATCTACAGTTACCATGTGTGCATGATTCAGTAGTAGCTAATTGAAACAGGATGGAAGTTTAAGTACAGGTGAGCAGGCCATACTCACATATATAAGGAGCATCCGTGATCACCCAGCCCTTTAAGTGCACATATATTTCAGAGGTGCAGCGTCAGGAAGAACCTAGTTAACATTCCAGCACTGCCGCGCAGGGTGTTAGCCAAGTGCTGAGAACATTACTGAGAGAGAGAGAAATGAGGAGATTGAGTGATAGAACGCAGGGTAATAAGGAAGGACATTGGGGAAAGAAGGGTAAGATGATCCTAAAGAAGTTTCAGTATGGAGAGACCTCAAAAGAGTTCTCAGCGCTGATCTATACATTCATCATATGCATTGCAGAGTTTCACTGTCTACTGCTGTGACATTACACCGACCTCATTGCATTTACAATAGAGCTGAAAATAGACCCATAATAATAAGAACCTGTGTATGAATTAGCACACAGTAGAACATATTTGGGGGGGGGGGATCATCCAAATTCTTAATGTAAATGGAAGGTTAAAAAAATAAATCAACATGCCTACTGGGAAACAGCAACACGAATGGTTGACAATCTGGGAAACAAAATCTAATATTAACCAAGCAATAAATACAGTTTCAGGATTTCGAAAAAATGTTATGACACAAAATAAAAAACTAAGATTTAATACTATTTTTATAGAATCGTTAAACCTTTGTACACTGAATTGAATTAACCTATTTATACAAGAATATTTATACAGCATGTATGTTTTCCACTGCTTGCGTTTCATGAATAAGTCCTGTGTGTTTAAGCATATTCTTCTATATGATTTCAGACAGCACACACTCAGAGACTCTCACAACATATGACCTCAGCTCTGAGTATGTGTGTGTTTAAACATGCAGGAGAGCTTAGCTCTCATCCGTTCAATATGCAGACCCTTCCACCGGCCCCTGGCCCCGTTTTCACTGTCATTGTTTCAGGTGGACACACATTTAAACAGTCTCTCTAACACCAGGTTTTTCTCTTTGAACACTGAGGGAGAGAGGGGGCAGACACCACACAGCTGCGCTACAGTACAAATCATTTCAGCCAGATCACTTTTCCAGTTCAGTTCCTCTCATTCTTTTCTTTTCTTCACCTTTTTATTCTTCTGTCCTTCACTGGTGAACTTTTATTGTGAGTCAGTGTGTGTATCTAAAGCTCTCATGCTGTTTCCACACTGCTTGTAAGTTTGTGTAAGTAACCACTACTGAAGAGGTGTAGAGCTGAAGAAGCAAGGAGAGTTAGAGATGCGATGAAACGGCCTGAGTGTTGTTCAAAAGTTTGGGGTATATAGATTTTTGGTTGCACTTTATTTTACAGTACGTACACTTACATGTACTTACAGTGTACCTACGTAAGAAAATACTGGTAATATAAGGTAACTACATGGGGTAGGGTTAGGTTTAGAGGTGGGTTCAGTGTTATTACCTAGTTATTGTAATTACTATAATAAGTACATAGTATGTACATGGTAAACAGGACTGTAAAATAAAGTGCTACCTAATATTTTTGGAAAGAAATTAATACTTTTATTCAGAAAGGATGCATCAAATTGATCAAAAGTGATAGTAAAGATGTATCACAGTTTCCACAAAAATATGAAGCTGCACAACTGTTTTCAGCATTGATAATAATAATAAATGTTTGTTGACCAGCAAATCAGCATATTAGAATGATTTCCGAAGACTGGAGTAATGATGCTGAAAATTCAGCTCTGCCATCACAGGAATAAATTATATTGTAAAACATTTTTAATACAGAAAAAAAAAAAAACAGTTGTATTGAACTGTAATATTTTAAAATATGTCTTGATTTACTGTATTTTTGGTCAAATAAATGCAGCCTTTCTGAGCATAAGAGACTTCTAACGTAAATCTTGCAGACCCCAAACTTTTAAACCATATTTTTAATTTCAAACAGGATTTTTGTTTAATTATTATTAATAGCCATAAGACAGCTTTTATCACAGCTGTTAAGCATGATTTGCTGTGATAGTTGGTTGCAGGTGGCATTAAGATTCTTACTTTAGAAAGCATTTAATTGGACAAAAATCTGTAGATCAGTATGGTTAGTCTGTATTTCATGGGGTCTTTAAGGAGAGTGTAAGGTGAGAGCGAAAGAGCAAAACCTAGGAGGAAGTGGGAAAGCACATGTCTGAAATTACATACTATCGGAGCATCTACTGAATTTGAGTATGTGTGTAGTATGAATACAAACCAGACATACTGCATCAGCCTGTTGGCATTGTCATGTGACCTATAAAACCAACTGCATCATATCCATGCCATACATCAGAAGCGTCCAATCTTGCTCCTGAAAGACCTGAAATGTCCTGCAGAGTTTAGTTGGAACCAGTCCCAAAACACCTGTCTTGAAGATTCTAGTAATCCTGGAGACCTTGATTAGCAGTTTAATTAGGATTGGAGCTAAACTCTGCAGAATAATGGCCCTCCAGGACCAAGACTAAACAGCCTCTGCCATACATGAATATGACAATCTCTCAGGATAGTTTGGGTACTTCTTATGAGTACTGCATATTAGTGCATACAGCTTTTAACATTTGAAGCAACTGAAGCATCTATGACATCCTTAAGATGTGCCATAAATTGATGTCATGATGTAAGTCAAACATCTCCCAAAACACACACTCTACTTTTATCACTTTGTTTGGTGCATCTCGAGCACTGTTATTTTAGCATTACTTATATAATATTATAGCATTTATTAATATTTTGAATTATCTTATATTTTAATTTTAATTTTAGTTTAAGATTTAAAAATAGTTTGAGCTTCTGACATTTTTATTTTTTTAAATATTTATATTCAGCTTTATTTTTTTATTTCAGTTTCAGTTTTAGTACTTTAAATTGTTTCAGATAGTTGCCTGATCTTGATGACAACACAGATATTTAAATTGATAAAGAACATTTTCCTGCCATTTACCTGTCAAATTCTCAAGGCAACATACATATTTTCCCCTTAAACTCTCTCGCATCCATTCACTAAATCATTTTCTGTTTTCCTCTGATTCTTGAGTCAGACCTCTAAGATATAATGAAGGTCATAAAGACATGAGAAGCTCCTTCAGTACATGTGAGTGTACAGAGTCCTTCGTGTGGTGGAGACTTAGTCACAGCCTCAGACGTCACGCCCACGGAAAACGTTTGGCTAAAGGTCTGATGCATATGGCACACAGAAGTGGAAACACTTCAGGAGTTTCAAAGTCGTCGTCGGATTGGTTGAATTATACAGGACTTCCGGGAGACGTGTGTGTTGCGTTCTTTAACGTTCCACCTGGGAACAAAGATGCCGTGACGCCAAAACCCCTCACGAAAGAAAGCCATCGTGTTTACAACTGTGACGACAAGCGCTTATCAGGATCAACTAAACGCTGGATTTTCAAAAGTATGTGAAATATTTAAAGTTTGCGGCATAGAATCTTTAAAATACGTCCGAGAGTTTTACACACTGGTTCGTTATTGTGGCGACATTTCCACGCCCCGAAACGTGACGCTGAACGAAACGGCCTCATGGGTGGGCCTTGGCCAATGAAACCTGCCATGGATTCCAGACCTTCAGCCGTCAGTCTGAAGGTCTGGCTACGCGAGCCTAGTGGAGACCTGTCAATAACAGTGCACGCACTTGCTTTAGCTGCTGCTTCTCCTCCTGCAGATGTAAAGATTTAAACGCTGCTCTATTCCACATCCAGGGCTCCTCTTGGTGAAAAAAGGACAGACGATGTGATAAAAGAGAGAGAGAGAAAAAATAACAGTGCTGCAAATTAGAGTGGATAAGAACTTCCACGCAACCACAATTTAGATGCTGCAATTAGATGAAAATATTACACTCCAGAGTAAAAGCCTCTATTAAACCAGATTACAGTGGCCCAAAGGTAATAAGAATTTTAGACCCCCTACAGTAACAGAGAAAGAGCAAATGATCTCGATTCCCACTGATCCAACATCTGCAGAGAGAAGCGTAAGTAAAAAGGGATTAAATAAATAAAAAATAAAAAAATCTAAATCGCTATTGATTTCCTTAAAAGGTGTTCCCGATAGATTAAAAGGTTAAGAAATAAAACCGCTTTGGGGATTACATCATTCTGAAATTAAATCAAAGATTTGCAAAACAAAGATGCCAGTAATCTCAGAGTAATCAACACAGGATAAAACAGTGTGTAATTAGATGAAACTGTCAGAGCATATTGAGTGGTGGTGCTCTTATGTGAGTTTTAATCTGACACTCTTGATCATTTTTTATTAATAGTAAAAAATAATAATAATAATAATAGTAATAAAGTTTCCCAGGACATTATGGGGGTGTCAGTTTAAGGTTACAAAAAAAATTTAATCTTAATATAATGTTAGAACGGCTGCACAGTGTCGCTTTTGTGACGGGACCACCAATGTTCCTATCATTTACTGTCTCTGTCGATATAAATAGCAAAAAGGCCAAACAAAACAATGAAGTATACGAACCGATGTGGGAGTAAGGACCCTTTGTGATTAAACAGGCCCACAGACCACAATATGCAACAAAACACAGCTTCAAAACCAAAAATCCAATTAACCATTTAATGAACAGTGAATCAACCTAAACTCTGACACTTTGTTCTGCTAGAGGAGAGTCAAAAAGCTGACTACTGTCTACTGTATTTGTAGTGGTCTGCTGCCTGGATCAGCCAATCAGGGCCAGAAATAGTGCTGAGTAAGGGCCTACGCTAGCGCTCACGTCCGAATGCAGAGGGAAGGAGAGAAGCCAGCACTGCAAAGACACTGCAGCACGCTCGGCACCTCTCCCACATCCTCTGCCTTATCCGAGGGCACCTCCAAAACTCTAGCCCCAGGCTTTTGCGCAAAGCCAGGCCCAAACCACCAGCACTGGGGTCGCCAGTTGCACTAGCGTGATTTATCTCTTTTCTGAGAGTTGATGTATAGAGAAGGAAAAAATAAATACGAACTGCTAAAGGCCCTTGTTAAAAGTTCACAGCAAAATACACTGGTCAGTTCAGTGCACTGCTGCAAAGTGAATTAACTCAATTAGTAGGCTAGCTAATTAAAGTGTCCACAGAGGCTCTGCTGTGGCATCCACAGCGTGTGTATCTGATGGGGTCAGGTCTGCTAAACAACTCCATTACCACAAATCCTCAGCTGCTGTCTTTTAAGAGCGTTCTAGGAAGCACAGCCTCACACAGAGTGGACCATGGAGTAAACCTTCCCACAGCTCTATTTTTGTGTGCCTTCCTGAGTGGGAAACCTCTATAAATTAACCTGGAATAGCTCCTTAATCTGTCTTTTTGTCAAAAACTAGTTTGGAATAGCTTCCGTAGCACTTGTCAAATGAAAGAGGCTGGTAACGATGCAATGGTACAGAAATGGTGATGTAGTCATTTTAAAGGGGGTCTCATTTACTTTCATGTCATTACAAACCTGTATGATAATTTTTTTTAATTCTGTAAAACACAAAGGAAGATATTTTGAGAAATGTCTCAATGTTTTTCTTGTCCATAGTGGAAGTCAGTTCTTCTTTTGTATTCTGCATTAGAAAGTCAAACAGGTTTGGAATGACACAAGAGTAAATAAAGGATGACAGAATTTTCATTTTTAGGAGAACTATCCCTTTAACCACTTGGTTTTTGTTTGAGAAGGAGTGTCACTTACATGTTCAACTAGAAACACTTTTGTCCAGATATGGAGACAGAAAGAAATAGAGAGAAAAGAGGAGGGGAGGAAAGGGAAAGAGAAAGAAAGTCATAAAAAACTGAAATGTATTTTTGTAACACAATGTAATACCATGTATGCATACACATTCAGCTTTCCTAATAATAAAAGGAATGTGCAGAATATATAATCCTAGAATAAATGCAGACAGGCAATGTCTTGTGTCATCTGTAACTCGGTTAACATACAAGCAAATTCATCCAAAATAAGTCTTTCAGAAAGCTTACAGAATAAAATCTATTTATTAAAATAAATCAAACACAGAGTGCATTGTGCACAGGACCATTATTGTGTAAATGTGTCTTTAAGCTGTAATTATTATAGGCTGATCAATGTGTATCGGTTAAAGACATGGTTTTCAAGATGGAATTATTTTACACTGTCTCATCAACATTTTTTAAACTTTTTTTTTGGCTATTATTAAAAAAAGTTACATTGTAGCTTTAAGCTGCTGAGTGTACGGTCTGGTATTAAAAACATATCTTGATTCAGCACTCTCTCTCAACAGCCTTTCACTCTGTCCTCTATGTATGCGCTGATCCACAGATACAAGTGAAATAGACATAAAAGACATTTAATATTTTACAGATAAAGTACTTATTGCTAGTATTTAGATGTTAATTTAGCATTTAGATGTAGATTGATAGGAGGTCAAACGTTTATTATTATACACAAAGGCAAAAAACGTTTTAATAGAACAATTATGCAGTAAATCTGCTATAGGGTCATGTATTCACTCTGCGTTCTACTTCCTGTTTTCTTGTCGCCCTCTTACACCGTGTCCCAACTAGGCCTAATTTTTTTTTCCCCGCACTGAAAGTAAAATTCTGGTTCTATAGTTAGGATGCAGATGGTGTACACTATAAAAAGTGTTTATAATACTTCTGATTACAATACTTTATTGTTATAGGAAAAAAAAAATCTGAATATCACACAAAACATGCATTTTATTGCAAATTCTAATTGCAATTACAATACTATGGGAAATAATTAAGCAGCTAAAATCCCCTATATGTATGCGGCCATCCTGACCTTATATACGTCACTCGTCCTCAAATATGAATTGCAGAGAAGTGGAGGAAGAGCGAACGAGAGGGAAGGGAGGAGATAGAGCAACCCACATACCCAGTGCACTGAGGTATAAAGCAAAAGCGAAGTGGATGCGGGAATGTTTTAACAAATAGCCCATCATAAAAAAAAAGAATGCCACTGTTTCCTTGAGCCAGATCAAACACACACTTACACTATGAATACATGCTTTTTTTCTTCAGGCTATCTAGGGAGAATGGCAGCCAACTTCCCTAATGGCAAAATTATTAGCTCATGCTAATTTAAAGATCCAGGAAAGGAGCCTGAAGGACAAACATAAAGAACCGAACACAATGAGTTGGCCTAAACTGCAAAGAGCTGCCTTGTAAAAGCACAGACTTCAGACAGAATGAGAAAACAGACAGAGAGAGCGCTTAAAAGGCAACAAGGGAGAATGAGACATAAAAAAGACAAAGCGAGACAAAGGAAGAATGGAAAGTGAGGGGGTAAATGGGAGCTAATTCTAGCAGTGTGTTGTCTTCTGGCTTCATTAGCCGTATTGACAGGCCTGTGATGAATTCATTTTCTCAAGATTGTCTGCAGCCATCATTTACACAGTTTCATTTGTCATCAGTGGTCACTCCTGTTTTCCTCTCCAACCTCTTCAGTTCATTTCCTACCCTTTCTCTATGAACAATGATGCATTCACCTTCATTCTACAATCGTAAAGCACCGTTATCCTGATCCTGACTGCATTAATTCTTGTTTGCCTGTTGTCTAAACTGATACTGGCTGTAATAGAGTCTCTAAAGCTGTGGTGTCAAACTCATTCTAGGTCTCAGGCCAGATTGGATTAAAACCCCTGTTACAACTGGCAATTCGGATAGTGTACTGTATGGAAAGTAGGAAAAAAATAAAGTCTGATCTATTGTGTTTCCCTACTCCAGAAACATTCTCACGTGATGCTAATACAAATTTAAAAAGACAGAAAATAAACATTTTAAGCACAGTAGAATCACTTCCTGCTGTTTAATAAACAACGTGTGTAAAACAAAAGGAAGACAATTAAAGATACTAATTTCACACGCTAGAATATATTTTTCACTGTATATACAAGAAAAAGGTTCTTGACTGAATGGCTTTAGCCAGCTAAATCTGTACATTGACACAAAATTAGATATAATAAAAGAAAGAAAAAGTTTCTCAATCAGGCTCTGACAGCATTGAATCAGTATTAAGGTGCAGTACTATTTATTTTATTAGACCTTATTAATATTTAGCTTTTATTTTGTTTAATTGTAGTTTAGGTTTTAGTCCTTTTGTGATATATACCGTACGTTTGTAATTTTCTAAGCTAATTCTATTTAGCTTTCATTTATTTATTTAATTTTTTTTGGCACTTTTGCCTTTTATTGTGATAGGACAATCTTTAGACAGGAAGCGAAGTGGGAGAGAGAGAGAGAGGGGGGGTGAATCGGGAAAGCTCAGCGAGCCAGGATTTAAACTCGGGACGCCCGAATCGCAACGGCGCTATATGACGGCGCGCTGCTCAAGAGGCTATAGGTGCCGACAAGTTTTAGTAATTTTAAGACCCCCAATACTTTTCTTTGCACCTATATTGTAACTGCTGTGGGTGACTCTGTGAAGAGAGTGAACTGCATTGCTCTGGGACAGCTGTGTCACCCACAGATCCAGTTTCAGCTGAAAAGTGCAAATTTGTGTATACGCCCATGTGCCGTATTCTGCAGCAAAGCACATACTGTACAAACAGCTTTAAGATGGAGCCATATACAAATTAAAGAGCTCTATCCTGCTGTTTCTATATTAAATACACGACTCCAATATCTCTTTAATAACCTAATTTAAGTTGCTTTTTTGCATTCATATTATCCCGCTGGCCCTATTAAGACACCTCCACATCCTGCATTTGTGTTTGACACCCCTGCTCTATACTTTTTATGGAGTACAAATCTGTGTTGCTGCTTCCTGAAAACATTAAGAATTTGTGATTGACTTTTTTAAAACAAAAAAATAACCTCCACTCAACTTTCCTGTTCTTTTTCTACAGGTTCTATGGTGTCCTTTTCCTGTTCTGAGTTTGGGATTCTGGCACACACAGAAGTCTCACCCTAAAATGCTTTGCTAAAGCTGGTAAAATGGAACCAAATCAACTGTTCTATGGATTTGGTCCCCTTCAACCAGCTGTAGCTGTGCATTGATCACCCCATAGAGCAGTGATGAAGAAAGAGAGGTGTTCAAGAGTGCAACGCACAATATTTGATTGCATGTGAAGTTCACAGTGCAGGACCGGCTACTGAATGCATGTTCCTTTAAGCACTAATATCATGATTAAACACTCTTTGTCCTCTTAAAGCCCAGGTGAGTATTATATATGCCATGTCACTTATTATTTATGAGCTATAATTGTTGATTATGTATTCAAGCCAAATCACTATCATTGGAAAGAGGGCTCTGGGCTCTTTATGGCCGCCCATTGATTTCTTGTCTCTCCGCTGAAAGAGTGAGTTGGGGGGGAGGATGAGCCGGGCTGGATGGATGTAGGGAACAAGGGAGTGGGTGCGTGTCAAGCTGTTGAATAAGTAAAACAGTCGTTCCTTTTCTCTCTCTTTTCCTTCTACAGTTGTCGTGATTCTTAATGCACGTGGCTGATCAATAAAAGCTCATCCTGAAGTTCATAAACTGCTGAAGTGGTTTTTGCTTTGAAGTGAAACAGACTATTCAGCTGGAAATAATGTAGGGCGGGGACTTGATTTTATCCATTGGGATTTGATTGGACTGAAATGAACTACAATATGATATTATTGGTTAGTAATATTTTCCCCGCACGCATGGTCGAAAAATCAGCAGCAAAGTGGTTTCAGAGGTGGAAAATTTGATTGTCACATAAACAAACATTTGCAATTCGATTTGGTGCTGCTAGTGGTGCAAAAAGTCACCTTTAAAGGTAAAGTCTGTATTATTTGTCAATGTTAAAATATCATCTGCAGTATTTTAATTGTTGGCATGTGTCTATGAGGTTTTTTCTTCATCTTACGCCATGAGCAGCACTGTATTTTTTCAAAACGCCATATAAAGTTTTACAAATATGAAGATTTCTTCTTCATGTCTGCATACCATGGCCATATAGGATAAGCGCAACTGAAGTCATGTGATCCACACCAGCCTACAGTATCAAATCACCATAGTATCACATAGTATCATGGTCTGTAAGATTGTGTTAACAATCGTAGCTTGTCAAAGCCTGGAAGAGATCCCTTGATGGATGGTCTAAGATTTAAAATATTACTAGTGGTGCAAAAAGTCACCTTAAAAGGTAAAATGTGTATTATTTGTCAATGTTAAAATATCATCTTATGCCATGAGCAGCACTGTATTTTTTTCCAATTGCAATATCAAGTTTTACAAACATGAAGATTTCTTTCTGCTGTCTGTGTAGCATCATGGCCATATGGAATAATCGCAACTGAAGTCATGTGATCCACACTGGCCTACAGTGTCATATCACCATAGTATCACATGATAACACAATCTTACAGACCATGATAACAATCGCAGCCCGTCAGAGATTCCTTGATGGATGGTCTAAGATTTAAAATATTCCTTTATATTTCTCTTTTATGGCACAATAAAAAGAGCCCATTATAGAATAACTGTGTGTGCAATCAAAGAGAAATTTACTCACTTATGAGGACATGCTCAGAGAGATGAATACAGGCCTGTGTGCTTTCTTTAAAGGTTTCTGAACCGCTAAAACCACCAACGAGATTGCTGTGTAAACACTGTCTTATATGTACACAGTTAAGTATATAGTATCAACCCATTCAAACAAATAGACTGCAATTCCATTTGAACTGCCACTAGGGGCACAAAAATGACACACTGCACCCTTAAGTCACAAACATACCCTCATGCAAAATGCATTTGAATTTAACTACACATTTTCCTTGCAGAAGACATTCTATCTGCAACAGGTGAACATGCATACAAAGCATACACCGCCATAAATTTATACTCTTTTAGCCAATAATAAAAAAAAAAAACTCTCACTGCAAAGCATATTTTTCATTATTTGCATGATTAAGGTTGTAGCCATAAATATCTGAATGGCTCTCTTTAACCTCAGCATGCAACCATACACCACACTTACACACGCTCACAAACACAGCAATTCAGCCATAATATAAAATGATAAGGCTGCTCTTTGCAGAACATGGATTTATGAAGCGGGTGACATTGAAGAAGCCGGGAGCGCTGTGCCAAGCAACATAAAACAATGGCAGACATTTTAATATTGAGATTGAGAGGGAGGGAAGGGTGGAACGGGACATGGTGGAGAAAAACAAAAACGTCAACATGGCAGACTGAAGAGTCCGGCCTCGTTACTTACACCATATTGATGTTTGAACACATTCATCACCTGCATTACAGCACAGCCCAGTGAACCATGGGAGCAATCGTGCACACATACACTTTTACTGTCCCTCTGGGGTCTCAGATTTTCTACATCTTGCATATTGCCCATTTCATGACTGGTTGTTTGTAAAAACACAAATGTTTAATGCCATAATAAAGGAATATTCAGGTTTAGTACAAGTTAAGCTCAATCGACTGCATTTGTGGCATTATTTTGACTTGTCCCTTACAGTGAGGCACTTGCAATGGCAGTAAATCCATAAACATTAAAATACACAGTTTCAAAAGTATAGCATGAGACACAAATAATGTGTAAACATGACTGGAGAAATGCTTTTCTGTATTGGATCTATATTGTATCTGTATTCTGCGATGACAATGCTATGCAATAAACCCTAAAATTACTGTAAAAGTTATGAAGTTTCAGAGGAATTAATGCAAGACCTTTCATTAAATTAAGCTTCACATGTTGAATTTCCTAAAAAAAAAAAAAAAGGCCACATTTACTTGCATTGCAAATGCCTCAACATAACCCGAATTTTCACTTTTTTTTTTTTTTTTTTTGGTAAATCAACTTCAACATTACAATACAACATAAATGCTGTTGATTGAGCTTAACTTTGACACAGGTTTGAGGCCTCCTTTCTCTCCCCAATAATTTCTTTATGTATCTGTCAAAATAAGATGGCTGGAACGTATCTTCATCGAGAAATGTAACTGTCAGCAGGATCTGATGCAAGAACTCAATTATCTAGAAGTCTCCCCACAGCTTCCTCAACAACTCAAAGTTAAAGAACAGTGCTTCCACTGTCATAAAAACAGGCCTGCTAGAGACCAGATCGACTGCTGCACTGACATACCAGAGCAAAAGAAATCAATGAAGTCAATGTTGTCAGAAGATCTTCTGTCCATGTCAGCCCATATATGCCCCGTTTTTCTATTTCTCTCTTTCTCTCTCTCTTTCACACACACACAGACAATGTCTCCCTATGCACATTCTTTACTCTATCGTATGTTTTGCTGCAAGTCGTTAGAAAATCAATTAACAAGCTGAACAGAAGAACATTAGGGAGAGAACAACATTGATGCTCTGTAAGCAAAACCACAAAGTAAAGAAAATCATTCTTTACCATCTGTTTTAACCATAAACACAAAGCCCTTTTGAAAATCTGATAAGATAAGAGCACATCATAGAAATAGATATAAAGATACTTCTCTAGAAATGAATACTGTGCAGACAATGCAAAAAAAATGGAAATGAATGATTTTGGTCTCACAAAGCAGTGAACGGTGCAGATAAGTGTTCGCATTTAGCTCCGGGATCAAATATCTTCATCTGTGTCTCCTATTCAATCAAAATCACTTTTCCGATTCGCCATCACATCGCTGGGTCTTCTGGGAAACATGAAGGAAAAAAAAAAACTTTGAGCTCGGCCAATGAAATGGGGCAAAGCTGCTGATGTGGCAATGGTCAAATGCTCCAGTCATCATCACAACAGCATGGGTAGTTTGATTGCATTGGGGTCCTCTGATATTTGAAGGTAAGAACATAGTGGTTTCATAACTCTATGTCACTTCAGGATGGGGAACTTCCCGATTTCTGCAAAGTTCAGTTTTTTGCTATTCAGCAGAAAATGTACAGCATTACTGTAGATACATGGAGAGGAATGTAGGAGGTGGTTTATTGAAATAATACATCAGTTTTACCACATTACTCAGTAGTTCTTACAGGGGTTCCAAAGCCTGACATGCTTCAATTTCTTTATTAAGTATTATTAAGTATTTAATACTTACTTATTAAGTAAGTATTTATAATCATTCAACATTTCATAATGATGAACCAATAGTGTGGATGCTAACATAGTCATCTTTATAGTTATCATTGTAGTTTTTGCTCTCGGTTTTTATTGTTATAGTTAATTAACTTCATGGCAGCTTCTTGCTGATTTCTATGCATCTGAAGACATCTCCAAACTATAAACAAACATTCACAAGTGTTACAGAGGTTTATAGAGTCTTCCTTTACCCTGCAGTCATCTGAGGTTAAGTACTGTACCCATGAGACTGTTAACTGTCCCCTGTGCCAGGACTTCAAGCACACTGTGCCTGTTGGGATTTCATATAAATGGTAGCAAAGAAAGTGTACTAGTATGCAAATCTTATAAAAGTATGTTTGAAACCAACATAAGTAAATACAAAAATGACTTCTTTTTCTGCCTGCTTTAATTACCATCATTAACGTTTCCTTCAGTCAATTCTATTACTGTGATTAACCTCCGTTAGCCTCTCATTGTGGCGGGCATGATGCTGCAGTGTAATTTAGTACATCACATACGCTTTTTTGCATGCTAGTGTAATTGAATGGTAATTGGAGTCCATATTAATTAATTAGGCATTAGCTTAATGTGAAAATAAATGAGGAGATTTAAGGGAGACTGGATATAGCTTCTGTAACTCAGAATAAAAGTCTCACAAAGCCAAAAAAATATACACACAAACTATGCAAAAGTTTGTGGTCAGTAAGGTTTTTGTTTATTCATCGTTTTATGCCATATCAGCATAAAAGGCTACATTCACGGCAAACTCAAAAAAATTCTGCATCTTGTACATAAAAAAAAGACAAGAAATACATTTATAATGTTACAAAATATTACAAATAAATACTGTTCTTTTGAACATTCTATTCAAAAAATTCTGAAAAATGCATCATGGTTTCCACAAAAAAATATTAAGCAGCAATTCATTTCTGTCATAGTTCTCTTCTCCCCCACCCGTTCTGTCTTGTGTTTAAAAAAAAAAAAAAACAATACTCTTTTTTTTCCCCCTAATAAAAATTCAACCTTACTACTGAGGTCAACACCAAACTTCCCTGCAACTTTGAGACAACATACAGCACCTGACATCACAAGGCTCTTCAAATGCTGACATCTTTATAACATGTGCGCACACACAAACATGCTGCTGAGCCCGTGTTTACTGCCTGTCACATCACAACTACACACACAGCTGAAAACAAACCCTCTTGACTATGTCTAATGCAATCATGGAGTTATACATCTACAGCTGGTCCTGACAGAGCAGAGAATCATGTATCTCACACACACACACACACACACACAGCTCCTCCAGACTCCAGGAGAGAGAGAGAGAGAGAGAGAGCAGAGCACCACGTTACGTCCTTCAGCTGACCGCCACCGACAAAGCATCTCTTGGGACCAAGTGGGACAGAGAGAGAGAGGAAGAGAGAGAAAGCTAAAGAACTGAACAGTGACATTGGGAGGGACACACAGTGAACTCTGCAGCAGTCAAACGACAATACTGAGAAAAAGATACAGAATATGAGAATAAAATAAAGTGATAGAGAATGAGGGAAGTGAATCCAGAACATTTGCAGGAATTTAGTTTTGAGGTTGAATGTAAAACTGGACAAAATCATGTTTCAAGTAAAACATTTCACACAATTAAGAAAAACATAAAATAATACAAATAAAAAATACAGTTTAGAAGGAGACAAAAAGTTTATGGCCACTGTCAAATGTTAGTGTAACATGTTCAAAGTTTAAGTGATGAACTACACCAATGGCTATTCTGCTAGGACACCTGCGTAAACTTGAGAAAATTGGAATTTATACATCCAATTAAAATCACCAAGACCAATAGGTTAAAAATCATTGCGTGTACCAAATGATGCAGAACAGTTTTTTAGCTGTGAGAAAAGATTTATGTGCATTTGTTTCAAGATGCAACTTGGTTTGATATTTTGATTCAAATTAAGGGACATTTTCACAAATTCAAAAAATTAAATTGTTTTTGGGGCCCTATGTATGTATGTTTATGTGTGTGTGTGTGTGTGTGTGTGTGTGTGTGTCACTACTAAAATGTTGTTTCTTTTTTTTTTTGCTAATTATTAAGGCAAAACAAGCTTTGCATTTAGGTGCCACTTCAAGTATAAATTGGAAAACTAATATTACATTATTACATATACTGTGTAACAATTTTTGCTATATTGAATAATATACTGAATCCTGAACAAAATCACTTTTCCACAAAAATATTAAGCAGCAAAACTGTATTCAACATTAATAATAAGAAATGTTTCTTGAGCATCAAATTAGCATATTAGTATGATTTATGATTTCTGAAGCATCATCTTTGCCAAAGGAATAAAGTACATTTCAAAATATATTCAAAAAGAAAACAGTTATTTTAAATTGTAATATTACAATATTTCACAATATTACTGTTTTACTGTATGATCAAATAAATGCAGCATAAGACTTAAAAAAACAATACAAATAAAAAAAATGTACACTTATATATCACACACAATCAGTTTGACTTCTGCAACAGCATAATCTTGTTGATTTAGTCCAGCTAGGAGTTTCTGATTTTCCTTTGCATGGTAAATTTCTTGAAGGTGTTGGAGGTGCATGGTTAAGCTTTCTAAACTGCAGTTACACAGTGCTGCATTACGGAGGTTGGGCAAAAAAAAAACAACAACAAAAAACTGTATTCACCACTGCTCTCACTCCCTCTCTGAGTCTAAGAATGGGACCCTAAAGGAACACGGAGCAGAGAGAGAGGGAGCTGCTGAAGTAACCAAGCACAATTCCACCGCTCCACTCCCCTAATGCTGCCTATCCTCTGCCTCCATCCTCCTTCACACACCAGCTGCTCTCTGCCACAGACAGCAAACACACACTTCTTAAATCTGATCCTGAATCTCAAGAGTAGGCACTTTCCATACATGAGTATCTGTGGATACATAGCCGCCATAGAAAGAGTATGTGTGTATAGAGGATAGAGCTGCTTCCCTTATGTGCTGTATGTACACACACAATCTGAGGCCCATTTAGCAAGGACAGTGAAATAAAAGACAAGACAGAGGGCCAGAGAGACCATACAAAGACGTCAATGCACACGCACATATATAAACACTCTGACTATCCCATCAGTGTAAAAAAAAAAAAAAATCAGTTATGCAGAAGGAAGCAGCCTCCGTTATACCTGTATAGGTGAATTATGAGGAACACTGTCACGCTAAACAACACACACACACAGAGAAGACAAAATACAAAGAGGAGGTTGTAAACAATCTTGTAAACAATTCTGAAGTTATGTGCTTTTGACAAACATAAGAGTGAGCAAATGCTGTGTTTTTCATCTGTCCCCTCAATATTACTTTTTTAAAGAAGAACCAGTTTTATTATAGGCAGTGTTTAGTTACACTCTGTGCAAATAGCCAATCTTGCTGGCAAAGGCCAACTTTATTCACCACTGCTTAGATATTTAGTACAAATGTCATATTACTTGTATTTAATCTTTGTGTGAATAGCATCTATTACTATTTACACTTATTGTAAACAAGATTTTTATATGCTGTTTAAAGGTTTGTGGTTCGTAAGATTAACATTTTTGAAAGCAGGTTGCAACTACTTGATTCAGAATATAGTAAAACACAACATTTTGAAATATTACAATTAAAAAAAATATATATATATATATATATATATATATATATATATATATATATATATATATTTTAAATATACTTTAAAAATGCAATTTATTCCTGTGATGCAAAGCTGAATTTTCAGCATCATTACTGCAGTCTTCAGTGTCACACGATCTTTCACAAATCATTCCAATATGCTGATTTGCTGCTCAAGAAACTATTTCTTAAAAAATAAAAAAAAATCATACTGACCCCAAACCTTTGAAAGTTAGTGTATAATAAGTACTGTAAAGACCATTTATAGCACCATTAATTAGACTCAAATAACATGTATCCAAAAAAAAGGTTAAAAAAAAAAAACTATTAAAAAATAGCTGTCTTTATAATAATGGTTTATATTATGTATTTTGTAACACAGAAGGGATAATATAAACCAAATTTCAGTACGTTCTTCAAGAAAAGTTTAAACTGCCCTTTTTATTATTTGAAACAAAAAAGAACATATTCTACAAACGTTGTCATCATTTGATTTTCAAAAGTTATTTCAGCAATATTGTAATATTTTGTAACAGAACACAGACATAAAGTTAAAAAAAATAGAATTTTCCCATTCCCATTAAAAACCTAACACTATTGACTGAGTTGACATAGAGCAGATTTGATGTACTTTCTATAGCAGGGTTCCTCATTCCTGATTTCAACCAATTTCTTGTACTCCAACATACCCAGCTGTAATTTTGAAGTAAACCCAAAGACCTTTATTAGTTGACTCAGGTGCTTTTAATTACAGTCAGAACTCAATTCTGGGGATGAGGAACCCTGGACTATCAAGTTAGAGATAAGGATCATGTAAAAGTATTAAGTTCAAGCCAAGTACAACCAACATGTTTAATCCCCTCATAGATCCCAACCTAAGGCTATAAAAGAAATTTAAACTGACAGTTCATCCTTTACATCCAATTTCCTTGATCAACTTCTAATTATTATCCATATATTACTACACGCCAGTGACAGCAGACTTGGCACTCACAGCCTTACAAGTGCAAACTAAAAACAAAACTGATGAAGGCAGCCATATACTGTACCTTCTTTCCTTAATCTTGATCATTACCTTGAAGGAAACATCCAGATCAAGAGGTCCACGCTTTTTCCTTCAGATTCCTCAGTGTAATGGCTTTGAGAACTGCTGATTTTATTAGCTGTGATCGGCTCACCCACTCTGAAAATTACCAATTGAGTTTCTCCAGACCTGGGCAGGGATTCAACCCGCAGCGGGTCACGATGTGTGTTTAAACTTTGTCACCCAAGCGCATCACATTCACTAATCTAATGATAAATTAATCAAGATTTTGAACTGACCCGCTATTTTAGCAGTTTTACCACAAGACTGCTGACACGGAGCTTTACGAAGCTGTGCTTCCTTCCATCAAGGAGTGGGCCTTAGTTACCTCACAGCTGCTGTGCGAGGCAATATGATTGAACCTTTTCTTTTTGAGACAATTAACACGATAAATTACCTTAATGCTCACGTCAGGCTGTTTTACAACTTCCTCACATCCTCTTTGTCTTTTCCCTTCGGTTCTTGTCAACACACACCCATAACCAGGAGACGTCTTGTATGTTAGTGGTTTTCCTGCCATGCGACTGTGAGAGGACAGGGGAAGGAGAGAAGAAGAAATCAATAGGGAGCCAAATTGGAGAAATTCTTCCCATTACTCTCCCTGTTTCCCATTCCACACACTGCATCACCGATACAGCAGCTGCCGCTGCTCTGGTCACAGCTCATCCCCTTCAGACACACACTCATTGACAGGAGGTACACGCAAACAGGCAGTCTGCATTGATATGTTGTCTCTTTTTATGTACTGTGATTGTATTTAGGTTTTTTAGGTTTGTGTGACATAACATCATGGCTTATTTTTACCATCTCTCTTCTTTCTCTCCAACAGACAACAACTGAGTTTGAATCCATTATAAAGCCACAATGATGTGGTTCACACAGAGGTTTATGACTTCAGCTTGTCCATACACACTCACTCGCAGCAGTTCGACTCCATCAGTCATCCAGAACAATTCTGAAGCTCATCAATTTCAATCTGGAAAGATCTCCAGCATCAAATCTAATATATTATGTGCGCTAAATAATGCAGAGACTCCAGCTTCGCATTAACATGGACCTAATGATGCTGATGCATTATTCTCAAATATAGTGTGTACACAACAGTACAAAGGTAGGACGTCATCATCAGTTAAACTGACGAGGCTGCTGTTACCGCTCGCAGGGTAAGATGTGTCAGTAGATTTTTTTTGGCGAAAGACTAATCATGAATTATTAAACAAGGCATTTTCCCAAAATGGCAGCTGTGGGGTAAAGCGTGACAAGTGCTTTGGGGTAAGGTGTGCCAGCAGCTTGACTAATAGTGATAGTGAGCTTATAAACACTACTTTATTAATCATTACACAGAGGCAAGATGAAAAGAAAATGAAGACACTTGGTTCCCATTCATTCATTCATTTAATTTCCCTCAGCACTCAGTTGTAAAAGTTTGTAAAACCTCTCACTGCCTTCTGGTTTTCACGCTAAAAGTTTTCAAATTATGCTAATCAAATACAATTTGAATGAAAATTAAAATATGAATTTGGGAATTTTATTGTGGTTTATCATCAAACTGGTAACTGTTTCATCCCTATTTGTTTCTATTTACTCAGCCAAATCTCTTGAGAAAACGTACCTTTTACTATTTTACACTTTGGCGAACTGGTGGCTATTCGTATGAATTGTTATGATTAGATTAGTATGAAAACATACAATTTTTACAATAAAAGTAACAAAGGTCAATTCCTAACCCCACCCGTAACTTTAACCGTCAGTGGGCCTAAGCAGATCGTACAAAAAAGTAAGTACCTACATTGTGCTGACTTACTTCATTTAGCCTAGAGGAGAACTTAAGTAATATTGGCACATCTTACCCCATTCTGCCACTACACCTCATTTGAGAGGAGCCACTTTCACTCATCCATCCTGGAAACTAATCGTGAAGAGACTGTAGCCATCTGCCTATCAGTTCAGCCTGAGGACAAGAAGAACAAAAGAGAAAGAGAGAATTAATATTTCATTTGCATACTCTTGCAAACACATTGTGAATACAGTTAAAAACATGAAGATATATTCATGTTTATTTAACAAAATATGATTTGAATATCACAAAACAAGGTCACATTTTGCTCTATTTGTGTTTTGCTATAAAGTATCTTATGAACAGTATCAACTTCATGATGATGAGGTTTTCTATGGATTAAATCCAATCTACTTCTCAAAAGGCTAAAAAGTCGACTGGAACAAAGTGAGCAGGTTTTTCTTATTCATTCTGTATGGGAACTAGGCATACAGTAGTAAGGCCTGCGGAGCGGGACTGTGGGATTGAAAGCAGAGGAAGCAGTGTGAGCATTTCTTCTGTGCCAGTTACACTTCTCTGAATCAAAACATTGTTGGTATTTTGTGAATTACTGAAAGAGAGAGAAATGACTAGGCTGTTTTGACCACTGATAGAGAAAAATTCACTAACAATAGTGTAATTTCAGCAAAAGTGCAGAACATTTTCACGGCAGTCCGCTGCATCCTCCACAACCTAGGACTCAGAACTGGCCCAGAAGATAAATTGTGCAGTGCAAACTGAATGCTCTTTTTTGGGTTTTGGTCTTTTTTCCCCCCAAAGATTCTGATCATGTTTGCAGCTGATTTGTGTAATGTTTTTGGTGAATTAGGTGCTGAGACAAGTAGACATCACAAATAAACATCACTATCAATGGGCACAATTCATTCTTTTGATTAACCTCTGACTGAATGTCAAAAACAGAAAGAAAAGAAAGAAGTCAAATGCATTGTAGAAAACACAGCAAGAGAGGCTAATTTTGGAAACACTTGATGGTAAAGTCACTGGGCGCTGATCCAAACTCACAACAACTCTGCCAACGAGACGACAAAGTGTTCCGCTCCTCTCATTCTTTCTCACAAATGATGAAAAAAAAAAATCCTGTCCTAAATTTATGGCACGCACACAAAACATAATTTCTACCCTTAAAATCCATAAAAACGTTAACAGGAAAGTGTTTGCTATGAAAATAAGCTAATAATCGGAGTTTTAACGACAGCTCATATAGCAAAATATTCTGTGTACAAAACACTTATTAACACTATTAACTGAGCTGTTGTCTAAAATGTCTATTTTGAGGCAGGACAAGACCAAAGTTCAAATTATATACACAAATGTTACAAAAAATATATATTTTTAAGTTCATAACTCATTATTATTCATGAGCTACTGCATGAGCCAGGCATCACAACCAGCAAGTTTTAAAACTTTTTCAGGATCCACTGTTATTTATTAAACCCTAAACGCTATATGACTAATACATGTGTGTCATATTTCAGAGAAACTATAATCTGTAATAAAAATCATTTAGTAATAATTGTTTCATTTGTGCTATCGGCAGGCACATAAATATAGGAGAAGAGCCTAGAATTAGCACACGATCAATGAGGCAGGACACTGAATTAATTAAACCTGCTCTGCCAACATGCCCATATATACAAACACCATCTGATTTATACACATGGATAGATCTAGAATTATGAGACACATGTGCTACACATCGTCCTTCAAACAGTTCTTGAAGTGTAACACATTAGTTTTAGGAAATGACAGGGGCAATAATCAGACAGGTGGATGTTTCTGCTGACGGCGCTGTCCTAAAGGTCACGGTGAACTCACACACTCAGACTAATCAACATGCTGTTAGAGCTAAATAACAGCTCCATGCTTTTGTCTCTACAGAGAGAAGAGTGTTTACGGCCTGTATTTAAACATCTGTTAACTACCTGAAGGTTTATTACTATGAAATCAGATTGTATGAACCATGTTCAGAGCCACTGAAATAGCAGCACACACACACCAGTGACACACCAGAATTCATATCTACAGTACATATCAATTCTAGAACTAGGGCTGGGCGATATTTCTCATGAGACATGCATGCGCATCTCATCAGTAAAGCCGGTTCCTTGATTAGCGGTAAATCTCCATCACCTGTTTTCAAATGGAGCGGCATTTAATACACGGAGCCGTAGTTCACTGACAAGCTACGCAATATCGCGTTCATTGTCGCAGATGAATTGCCTTCGATAATGAACGCGATATTGCGTAGCTTGTCAGTGAACTACGGCTCCGTGTATTAAATGCCGCTCCATTTGAAAACAGGTGATGGAGATTTACCGCCAATCAAGGAATCGGCTTTACTGACGAGATGCGCTTGCATATCGCATGAGATATATCGCCCAGCCCTATCTAGAACAATGCTCCAAATTGCTAAAACAGGTAAACTACGAACCGACCAATGAATTGTTATTGTTATATTATAAACTGTTTAATGTAATTATGGAGTCGACCAATCACTATCATTTCAGTGTTTGGGATCAGTACTGTATGCAGTACAGAAATTTATAATCTACAAAATATAATTTCTACCCTTAAAATCCATAAAAACATTCACTGGAAAGTGTTTCCTAGGAAAAAAAAAAGCTAATAATATCAGAGTTTAACATATAATAACAGAATATCAATTATAGAATAATGCTATAAAATGCTGCAAATTGCTAAACAAACTCAAACTTAAAAAGGGTATAGTTTAACAGCCAGTGCCAATATCAATATCTAGAGAGCTGGGTGGCAAATGGCTAATATTAATATATAATGTATTCGACAAATTCTAGAGTTGTGGCCAAGATTATTAGTGGCATGAGGATGAGTACATAACAGAATTTTTGTTTTTTGGTGGACTATCCAAAAGGCAAATTATGAAGCTTTTGTCTGATTATTCTGCTTCTTTTTATATGTTGGCCCAACATTTATGCTCACTATTGAACACAACAATGTTACCGTTTCACTACATCCACACTTATTCACTTCTGGTACACTGGTCAGATAAGCACTAAATGCATTATTCCCTTCGTCTGTTGGTTTGTTTGAGAGTGTTTAGTGTTTGCATGTGTGAGTATGTTTGTGTCATCCCGCTCTTTATAGAGCCCAGTGTAATCTTTTGATTTGCTGGATTGACCCCACTTAATTCAATGGAACAGAATTGCTGTGACAGCAGCACTGAATGGATTTTCAATGCACTGCACCTGCACTAATAAGTTTAAGGATAACCTCCTTCCTTCAGCGCAGAGAGAGCGAGGAAAGACTGAGAGAGAAAGCTATGGAGGGACAAGACAAATTAGCTTTACATAAACAAGGGTAACACATGCTTCAATGGGAAACAATCAAATTTATCCATGCAAAGGCTCTGAGTCACACACATACTGTACATACACTGGCCAACAAACACTTCTAGAGGGGAGGACATAAATTCTCATGTAAAGGCAAACTCTCAATTTGAATATGTGGTGCTGAGGGCCTATCAGTTTCAAAGACTGCAGCAGAGCTCTGGATCAATGTCTGCCTTTAACAGCACACCGTCTGGCCTGAGAGAGGACAATGTATGCTACTATAGCACACCCTAGTCTCTAAGTGAGAGAGTGACAGACAAGCAAATATAAAAGCAATACAATCTGAACACAAAAACACATAATTTGTCTAAGTATATTAATAAAATACTGTCCCAGTACTTTGATACTTTTTTTCTTTTTTATTGGTACAGATATGGATATAAAATTGGCTTTGTAGAGTAAAGCTGCTTCATTGCTGAAAAATGATAAAGACATTTGCAGGTGTCATTTTCCACAGTGGATTTTAGGTAAATATCTTTTTGTTTTCTGTCTTGTAAAGTATCCCGTTACTATTTCGGTATGAGATATGGTAGTGTATTATTAGATCAAAAGTGTGACTTATTTGCAAATACGTCATCAGTTCTGATTCTAAACAGCAGACAGAAATCACATATGATTGCTGAAATTTATCAGAAAAAAAAAAAAATACCAAAAATATTTTACTGGGGCACAGCAATGTTTTATGATTTATAATATTACACTACATTGTTAAAATGTATTAAATTAAATTAATGAATTCTAAACAGCATTTCTACTTAAGTTCAAGAAAATAGTCTTACACCATATTCCAAGCCAAAAGGAATCACTGTTATTGTCACATAATATAACCAGTGTTGTTACTGTTTTTTTGTTTCAAGTAAAACTATTAAAATTGTTTTTACCATTTGAAATAAAGCTGAAGTAAAATATTAACAAAAAATAAACCAAAAAGAAAAATGAAAATGAGTTTAAATTTAAGTACTAAAATTATTAAAACTGAAAAGTTAAATAGAAATATTACAACTAATAAAACTGATTAAAGCACAAAGTTACTACTACATCATTAAATTATAACAAAAAAACATAAAATGCTATTTAAATATGGATAAATTCTGTAATAGTACACAAATGATACTTAATATAACAATCACACCTTTATACATATATTGAAATGATGAATTTAATAAATTAACCATTTTAATATTTTGTCATTTTACTTAATGAAATAAACTAATATAACTTCTTATAACAGTTCAGCTGAAAGCGCTTAGGTTGACAGTTCGACAGACCTAAAAAGAAATTAGCAATCTATGCTCAATTATTAAATAAATGAAAAGTCACAAACAATGCTTTAATGTCATTAAAAGTTCTCAGTTTTTTGTTAACAGCGAATAAATAAATAAATAAATAACATAACCAAACATGTCAGTGGTATATTAATATATAAATATATACATAATTACAGAAGCAGAGCAAATCAAGTATAGATGATATCATTTCCCAAGATTGGTCTTGGGCTGGGCATCTTACTCCCAAAATTATTCCCATCTGTTCAGCCATATGAAAGGCTTTGTTTAGTTATTTTTGAGCACGTCTGATTTTGACACTAAAGTGTTCTTCTGTCAAAATACACTCTGAAGATAACTATTATGCTGTTCATAATGCTCTGATACTGTGTGCCACTGCAGTCTGCATTTTGTCATTCGGTTGGATTTAAGAAGGAGTTAATTAGCATGACTGACAGCCACTCAAAGGTCTATAAGTTTATCATTATGACCGGAGTTCTTTTCGGCCTCTAGGTAGTAATGCAGCCACCTTCTATTTTACACAATTAATACCACAACAATACCCCTACATGCACTTTGAAGCTGGCTTTCTGACTCACTAGAGTGAACAGATTTAATAGAAAATACACTTAAGTCCTAGCTTTCCCTGTGTGAAGCGTACGCATCCAGTAGTGCAATGGGACGATGGAGTGAGCCCTCTAGTGGTGACTACACAAACAACACAACAGAGTCACTGCGTATCTTGCGGTCACAAGCAGAGTGCAAACTACTGCTGAAAAACTTGAGCTGTCATTCATACATAAGCTGTTAGTTATATTTGTTGGCTGTGGAAATAGGATACAGACACTGCAATCTACTGCACAGAGAGAGACGAGCGTAAAAATCCAGCCTGTCTATTTAAACGGTTTTGTAAAGAAAAAAAAAGAAAAAATAAATATATATATGAGAAAATAAATACATGAGATAACAAAACTGAGCTCTTCTTGTTGTTGTTGTTCTTAACATACCAGAAAATTGATAAGCTTGAGGTTTGAGTCGCCTTTAAAATGAAAAAATGGGTTTGTGTAGAAAAATACACCTTGTGTTAGGGAAGTGGTGTGTGGCCAAGTATCGTGACCCATACTTGGAATTTGTTCTCTGCATTTAACCCATCCAAGTGCATGCACACAGTAGTGAACATACACCCGGAGGGGTGGGCAGCCAATGCTGCGGCGCCCGGGGAGCAGTTGGGGGTTTTGGTGCCTTGCTCAAGGGTCTCACCTCAGTCGTGGTATTGAGGGTGGAGAGGGTGCTGGTTATTCACTCCCCCCACCTACAATCCCTGCCGGACCCCAGCCTCGAACCCACAACCTTTGGGTTACAAGTCCGACTGCCCCGTTATGTAGATAAATACTGTTTTTATGATGAATGTTATTTTTTGACCATGAAACCAACAATTATTTAAAATAAACATCTGCCTGGGGGAAAACGAAGGAATTTGTTGACATAATGTTAAACATGCTTTTTTAAAAGACATAAGAGTTTCGGTAACAGGACTGAAAAAAATGCATCCATCTTCCACTTAAAAATCGTGTAAATAAATAAATAAACTTACCTGAGATTGACCAATACAGATTTCAAATTTCGAATATTTAATATGTGTATTACTAGTTTCAGTCTTTTATTTATTTTTTTAATGGCCCCACAGATCGTTTTGCTTTTGCATAAACATCAAAAACTTGTCAGCACTAGTAAACCGATAATCCCTGGCTGATAACACCCTCTAGTGGTGAAAAGGTGGAGCGCAATCTAATTATACTGATCTCACTCCCCTAAAATAGGTTTTAACATTTTATATTTGCATAAGTAACGTAACTGAGGTCTTTAACTGAACTTGACCTTATATATGTCTATTTCTGTGTTGTTTAATCTTGTAAAAAGCAAATACAAGCAAAAATCGATAGGGAATGTCAACACTCGACAAAAGTAACAAAACGGTCAATAAGAGGACAGTAGAGTATGTTCATCGTTAAAGTTTCTTTATGTGCAGTAAATTAGAAAGTTAACAGGTTTTACAATCAAATCTTACCGTTTCCTCTTTTGTAAGTCGCTTTGGATAAAAGCGTCTGCTAAATAACTAAATGTAAATGTAATGTAAATGTTTGTTGGCGTTGTTTTCACCGAGCTGGCGCGGTTTCGTTAGATCGGTGATGACGTCATTAAATGGAGACCTCAAGTGCAACTGTAGTAGTTTACGCCAAAATGCCATTGTTACGAAAAAACGGTGGACAACCATTGTCTAAAATAAATAAATTAATAAATAAATTTCTGAAAGCTTCTTAAACTGACGGAGATCACTGTACTTTTCTTTTTAAGAAATAAATTAATTTTGCTTATGGTATAATAACTGTAGTATCGAATATATTTCGATTTCTGTTTCACCTCGATGATGATTTAATACGTGTTTAAAATGTGAATATTGACTCATTCATTATATTGCAGTTGTGAATCTGTACCGACAGATGACATTAGTGTTCATTTCAAACAATTGTAATAAAGGCTCAATACAATTAAGTATTTGCAATAGCCTACTACAGTAATAGAGCTGTTATTAATGACATTACGCGTGTCATTTGCTAGGCTAGAAATAAAAGTATGCATAAAATCTTTATTTTTTATTTTGAAAAGACGTTTTTTTTACTCTTACTTTGTATATACAGATAGGCTAGATAGATAGACGGAGTTGTCTGTCACTTGAGGTCCAAAGCTGCTATAAAACTAACAACAAGGTAAACCACACATGCTTTTTCCCCTCTGCTCTGCAAACATACAGACTATAGGAAACAGACAACATTTCTAATCTGTCATCTGCTTGCATCAGTTTAGTAGTTGGTTATAAGCACAGAGAATAGCTCACTTCCTGAGAAAAGCATGTCTAGTAAAATGTGTAGTGAAACCACTAAAGGTTTTCTCATATACCACAGAAATAGGTCATGAACCTCTGGAAAATGAGCATCAGCATTATGAGATACAACTTACAATATCCAACCTTCAAATTAACAGGAAGCAGAGGCCTGTGAGGTGAAACTGGAACATTTTTCAATATATTACAAAGTGAATATAATATTAATAAAATGGATTAATAATTTTAGCATAAATTCTCATGTTTCACCTTAAACATCAAATATACATATATAAAAATATCAGAGATAAAATAATAAATAGGCCTACAAATTTTGTACAGAGCATTGTTAAAGCATCCTTTTTGCATATCAGAAATGTAGCAAACCTGCTGAAAAAAAACAATAGAAATAATCACAGAAATTCTAATGGTTTCCACTACAAATACATTACAAACCATTGACTTTTAACCATTAAAACCATTAAAAAATGGTTTCCTGTAGTATGTTTCGGGACATATTCCATTAAGATTTAGTGGTTTTAACAAGCCACCACTATAGACGGTTTCAACGGCAACAACATAAACAAACGTTACTGCGCATGCGCGCTTTAGTGGCCCTAACTTAACTTCCGGTAGACATCCAAATAGAATCAATAACAACAGCTAAATCCCTCTAGAGTAGATTATTTTTTGATAACAAGCAAAATATGTTTGCTGCGTAAATCCAAGTAGGTATAACTGCAGACCGGAGATCTCCAAAATGGGGCGTGAACTCCAAAAGTGGGCAGAACCTCCAAAATGGGGCGGGGTCTCTTCGCGCAAAGACTTTCACCATTGGCTCTGGGTTCAGCCAATTATTATTGATTTACATTTCAAAATAACACTTTATAAATTAAACATTGTTTCTAGTTTATCTAAAATGAAATATGCTATATAAATCAATATTCTCGGTGAGAGCAGAGCCCAAAGCTCGTGGTCAGTGGTGTTCGGACCGGAGTTTGAACCTCTGTTTAATGATATAAACGGGAATCACCCACGAGCTCTCCCGCGAGCCGTCCCAGCGCAGCGCAGCGCAGGGGAAAGATTTTATTCTATCGCTTTGTTTTAAGCAACGGAGGTGTCCCGCGGCTTGAAATTCGCAGGGTAGGATTGGGTAGTGACGCTGGGTGTAACTAAAAAGGTGCCATTGTCCGGTGAGGTCCAGTTGGGGAGTTACGGAACGGAACGGAACCTCCCGGCTAGGCGATCTCATATCACAATCTTATTAACTGCTTATCTCCTGAACTGCTACTTTCTTTTCAGCGCCAATTTCACTGGTTAAGGTTAGGGTCAGGTGTAGGTTTAGGGGTTAGCATTTTTTGGAGCATAGTGTAGGAAATTAAATTAACACTGTGATTGACACAACCAATAAAATCTTAGAATCAGCTGTGGGGCGGAGTTTGCGCTGAAGTTGATTGGTAGAAAAAATTGCGCATGCGTGTCATGTGCCTGTCTGTCAATGGGAGCAAGCCACGCCCTATTTTGGAGCTCCCACCCCGTTTTGGAGTTCCCGCCCCCATTTGGAGATCTCCAGGCTGCAGTTATACCCTCAGACGGATTTATTAAAAATGCAAATTCATTCTCTGCCAGCAGGAGGTGCTTTAATAAAGCGGGAGAAGTAGAGGTTTCCCCGGTAACGGCTGTTGGACTGTACCTTACACAAAGCAGCGCTGAGCTTACAAACGCTGCTTTATCAGGCATATAACATTCAAGATTAAAGATTAAATGAAAATGACATCGAACATTTTCTGAAGACAGTCTTCCTTCAGAAATACAGTGATATAAAAACACCCGCGCCTCGTTTTGATTTTTAAACGTGCATTACGTGCTCATGTTTATTCAATGAAAAGCCTTTTGGAAAATCGGTCAGATTTGATATCGTGGGGGGTCGCCACAAATAAATAAATGTATGGGAAACACATCCCACAGCACAACAACCTGAGCCCAACTTCATTACTCATCACTTTAACTTTAACTGCGTTTGTAGCCGGCGCCACTAACCAGACCAATAAACAAACACAGACCGGAAGTTAACTTTGGGCCAGGGGCGTGCGCCCGATGAAACCGTCTATAAAAGGCAACCAATTACCAGTAGAGACCAACAGGGTCCATTACAGTTTCCATTAACCAGTAAAACCATTACAACCATTACAAATTCTGGCCTCTATTGTTTTTTCAGCAGGGAAGATTGTGTCCTATGCTACATATCTCTGTAGCTGAGAAGTTGATCAGTTAGTTCATTGTTTTTTGGATAGCTTACTGTAATGCCTTTTTAGCCAGAGTTTATAATTCAAGTTTAACAAACTGCAATATTTACAAAACTTCATGGCCAAGATCCTGACTGGGACCAGGAAATGCAATCATATTACACATTTTTTTCTTCTTTTTTTTTTTTGGAGTCTTTGCACTGGCTCCTGGTCAGGTTCTGTGTTGATTTTAAATCTATGATGCTGACATACAAAGCATTATATTGGCTGCACATTATTTATCCACATTGTTAATCCTAGTCCTAGAAGCTCCCACATCCTGTGACGCATGAGGCAACCAAAACGTTCCAGCGGGTGCGGTTTTCTGCCAGCCGTCTGGTCTCACTCCATCGCCGGGTGACAACTGCAAGGTCCTTCTCCACGGTCTGTCGCCAGTTCATCTTGGGCCGTCATTTTTTCCTCCGGCCTGCTGGCATCTCCGTAAGCATTTGGTGTCAAAAGCATCCAATTTCTTCTCTTGGAAAGTCTTTAACTGCCAAGTTTCGCTGCTGTAAAGGACTGAGGACAGAACACTGGACTTGTAAAAGCGTAACTTGGTTTTGAGAGTAAGTTTTCTGCTTTGCCATATTTTCCTCAGCTGATTAAAGGCTGCTGCAGCTTTTCCTATGCAGCAATTAAGTTCCTGATCGATGTCCCCGCTTCTGCTGATGGAGCTGCCAAGATAAGTAAAATTCTCGACCTCTTCCACCCTGTTGTTGCCTATGAAGAATTCTCTTGGGATTGGGTGGTCGCCTTGCAGCATGTTCTTGGTCTTCTTTCCACTGATGATCAGGCCAATGTTGTAGGCATAACTGCTGATGCTGTCCACAAGTAGCTGCAGGTCCTGAGTGTTGTTTGCTAGTGCAGCTATATCATCAGCAAAGTCTAGGTCTGAGATTTTTCATCCCTCCAGCCATTCTATCCCCTTACCAGTTGTTGCATTCCTCATCACCCAATCAATGGCGATCGCGAACAATATCGGGGACAGGAGGCATCCTTGCCTTACACCAGTCACCACCTCAAACCAGTCACTGTATCCATCTTCAGTCCTCACTCTGCATTTGGAGTTGTTGTAGATCTGCTCAATGGCCCCTACGACTTTTGATGGAATGCCGTAGGCAAGCAGAATCTTCCAGAGTGATGGCCTGTGCACGCTGTCGAATGCTTTGGAGAAGTCGATGAAGCTGACTACAGGAGGTACCTGGAATTCTCCACACTTCTCAACGATTCTCCGCAGCGTGAAGATTTGTTCCGTGCAAGAGCGTTTTGGCCGGAAGCCTGCCTGTTCTTCACGCAGTCTACAGTGTCACGTATTCTATTGAGGATGACCCTGCAGTAGACTTATCCAGGGATTGAGAGCAGAGTGACCCCCCTCCAGTTATCACACTCCGCCAGATTGCCTTTCTTCAGTATGCACACCACCTCACCATTCTTCCAATCCTCTGGTACGACACCTGAATTCCACACCTGGTTGCACAGACTGCACATCCAGGTGATCATACTCTCGCCGCCAGCTTTCAAGCATCTCGGCTGTTATGCCGTCGTGCCCTGGAGACTTGTTGTTCTTGAGGCTGGAGATGGCCTTGTGAATTTCGTCCTCCGAGAAGTCAGATGTATGAATGGGAAGTCCCCGAAGTGGGTCTTCCACAGTGGCAGAGCATGCTGGTTCCGGTCTATTGAGGACCTCTTTGAAGTGTTTAGCCCACCTCACCAGCTTGTCCTCACCTCTGGAGAGTAGCATGCCATCCTTTGCTTTCACTGATCCTGACCCTGTTTTCACAGCGCCGCAGATCTTCTTGGCGATCTGGTAGACTATGCGCACCTCATTGCAGCTAGCTGCTTCTTGGGCTTCCTTAGCTTGTCTGTCCAGCCACTCTCACTTGTCCCTCTGTGCACTGCTTTTTACTGCCTTGTCCTACTTGATGTTTTCCTGGTAGGCATCCTCGCCATCAGATGGACTAAACCTTCTCTGGTGTTGTGCTTTCCTCTCTGCTATCAGCTCCCAGGTACGGTCACTGATCCAGGTCTCCTTGAGAGACTTCTTGTGGCCAAGGATCTCCTCCCTGGCAGCTGATCTTTTAGCTGGTCCCACCAATCCAACGATCCTGGCACCGGGTCAGCCAGGGCTGAGAATCTGTTGCTCAGGAACAGCTGGAATTGAGCACCCGTTACTGCATCATTTAGCTTGCTTGGGTCAAACCGCTGGGGCTTGGAGTCTTTCTTCTTTTTCCGCTTTAGCTTGACTTTGAACTTCGCTATGGCCAGGTGATGGTCACTGCAGATGTCGGCTCAGCGGTAGACACGGATGTCTTGCAAGCAGGGTGTTCTCCATCTTGGGCCAATAGCAATGTGGTCAATCTGCGTCTGGGTTTTGTGGTCATTGGATGTCCACGTTATCTTGTGGATGTCTTTGTGTTTGAATAGTGTCGAACCGACCTTCATGTTGTTCATGGCACAGAACTGCACCAGCCGATCACCGTTGTCTATACGCTTGCCATACCCATGTGGGCCCAGGACCTCTTCAAAGCCGGATCGATCTTCACCAACTGCGTGTTTAGGTCTCCCATGACCAATAGAATGTCACGACGTGGCACTTTATCCAGAAGGTCTTGCAATTGTTGGTAGAAGAAGTCCTTCTCTGTGTCGTCATGGTCATTATGCGGAGCGTAGCACTGGACAATGGTTACCTTGGCATGTGAGGTGACAAACCTGGCCGTCAGAAGGCACTCGTTGACCGGCATCCACTCTTCTAGTGCCCTACATGCCTGGCGATCCAGGATGAGGGCAACACCATCACAATGTATGTAGTCTTGGCAACCCGAGAACAAGACAGTCTTATTGCCTGAAGACAATTTGCCGGCACTGGTCCAGCAAACTTCACTGAGGCCTAGGATGTTGATGTTGTAGGCCTCCATCTCTTTGATAACTTGCTGCAGCTTGGAAGACTGGAATAAAGTTCTTACATTCCGGTAACCTATTCGAGTTACCATCTTAGCAGACAGGACTTCAGTCCTCGGGGTGTCAGCTTCTGTTTGGCTTTCACTGGCATTCTTCATGGAGACTCCAGTAGGAGTCGACTGTTGTCCCGGCTCCTTTGCTCTTGGAGCACGTTGGTCTGTTTTCGTAGCAATGAGTTTTTTATAGGAACAGGGTGCTAACCTGAAGCCTAACCCTCCTCCTTTATCCAGGCTTGGGACTGGCTGGTGGCTAAGCTCACCAGGCGGAGTTGTTAATTGTCAATCCCTTACACCCTTAATCACAGATTGTACAATCTAATTTGCTGGCTGTACCTCAAACCCATCTAAAATCTATG
This sequence comes from Tor tambroides, assembly GCA_021397915.2. Taxonomy (NCBI): domain Eukaryota; kingdom Metazoa; phylum Chordata; class Actinopteri; order Cypriniformes; family Cyprinidae; genus Tor; species Tor tambroides. Next base: position 18,883 of record JAFVLL020018092.1, on the reverse strand, counting down.
GGTGACAGGGCTTTTTCTGCTCCTGCCCTTTGGAAATCTTTTCCTTCTTAACTAGAGGAGCTTAGACCTATGACATTTTAAAGCTCTTTTTTTTTCTTCAGTTTTTCTCATTCGATTTGACACATTTCTCAGGTCACTGTTCTCAAAACAGTTAACACAGTGATCTGAACACTTTGTAATTGTCCTAAACAAATTAAAAGTTTTCATTCATTTCATTCAAATTACAAATCAATGAATCATTTTCTCAAAACACTGTGCACAAAATTCTCAAATGTTTTCATAATAGTTCATACAGCCAGCCAAAATTTTTATATATCAGGAAGAGATCAAAACACAAATCACAAACATTTATATATACCATTTGTCCAATCACAACAAATAAAACCCTGTAATTTGTTATATTATCAAATGAACATGGTATATTTTCAATTGGTCACAAACTGAAAATTATTATTATTATTATTATTATTATTATTAATTAATTTATTTATTTATTTATTTTAATAATAATAAACAACACAGAAATGGGTGTAAGAGGAGGGAGGAGAGTTTCAGATTGAATCGGACTCAGTTACCTCAGTTGACCATGTAAGAAATCATGGCCTCTCCTTTATTAGGGAAGCTGGGAAACAGATCTAAAGAGTTACTGTCAGTACTTCTATATTTATCAGTATTGTTCTATGATTGTTGATAGTCCTCCTGGGACAACTTACGTTCTTTGAATGTCCAAATATTTTTCAGAATTGAAGTTTGAGTACATTCCGGTTTATTTTGAATGGAACAAGAGCATTGTTGTGGTCCAGAACATCGTCAGTCACAAAGCAAGAAGCTTGTGGAGATGTTGAGACAGCAGCTTGTCAACCATGGATTCAACATTAAATATGTACAGTGCGGTGAAAATGTATTTTCCCCAATGTGGCTGATCTAAAGTTCTGCAAAGAAGAGTGGGCCAAAACACCACCACATCCTGTGAAAGACTGATTTAAAGGGGCAATTGTTTTTTCACATGCACAGTCTTCAGTAAAATAAATAAATAAGAACTTATGTGTTATCTCAGATTGTCTCTGTTTTACATTGTATTTTGTTTAGATATAGTACAAAACAGAAGAAATCAGGATGGGGGCAAACATTTTTCACAGCACTCTATATACAGCACTGTTTTGTGTTATTGCATGTATATAACAAAACTCCCTGTTGAAGAACATATCTACAAACATGTATTTTTATTCATGTATTTGTGCATCTATCTGAGTATGTTTTATAATCAATAGAGAACATAGTTTTGATGTTAGTATTTTCTTTTAATAAATACATTAGAAAAAAAATGCAGTGCTTCATTATGGAGTAAAGCTGACCTGTTTGGAGTGTGGCTGTATTTATGGAGAAATGTGTCAAATCGATTGAGAAAAAATTTAAAAGCATTTGTTTGCTGGTGTTTATTTTATTATTTCATTGCTGTTTATTTTGTGTACAGTGCTATGAGAAGTCACTTTAAAGGTGCTTTATAAAATAACGTTTATTATTATTATTATTATTATTCACTAAATAGTAAATGAACATAAATTATAAATAAATACTATTGCCATAGACTACATTATAAAGTAATTCATATTCCTTCTAAAAAATACTTTTTTCCAGTGTTTAAACTTTAATTTTACAGTTAAAAAATATGAATGAAAGGTGGAGCCTGCGCTATACGTGCATCAGTCAAACTAAACCTGCTTGTTTATTAAGGATGCTGCTTTTTAGCGCTGTAAAGACAGTTGTCACATACGTACGCGCAGCCGTTAGTACGGATAACACTATTGGTCCAGCAGCATAACGCCATGGGGGGCGGATTCTCATTGGGTGACACTTCTTAATCCGATAGCTCAACATTTTGTAACATCTCCAGTTTAAGCGTTTATTTATGGATTTACGCTGGGAGAGACAATACATGCGAACGTGAAACGAAATGACAAGATCTTTCGGAAATGGAGGAGTCCTCAGTAGCGTAAGAATGTGAGTAGCTTTCATGACATTTCCATGTTGAGACAGTGATGAATGAACAACACCATGTGAGAGTATGATAACTGGATGTAAAAGGATACGGTAAAGAAGCACTGGCCAGACAGTATCTCAAACCACAGCCAGCCATATGGCTGATGAGACTCTCACTGATGTCTGTCTCGGTTATTATACTGTACTAAATGCTCAGACATGAAGTGCAGTGCAGACGACAAAGACTCATAAATGAGTCTGGACAGTGTTTTTCCTCCACCTGTTTCCAGCATGCCAATGGAGACGCATGCACATATAAACACAAACCACAAGTCACTTCATGACACGCATTCTTAAATATAGCATAGCTATTATAACGTTTTGCAGTATATTGTTGATATATCGACAAGCGGTGATTTTAATGTGTTATGTCACGAAACCTACAGCAAATTGTCCAATCATTAATAGCGTGATGTTTAATCCTCAAAAAGCTGAAGTATGGGCATAAGTATACTTCGTAAGTATACTAATGGCAGTAGTTCACAATATATTTTAACCGTTTGTTCCTCTGAACAGCGTCAATGCAGTTTCCAACATCAGATATTTGAGGACAAAATTTTGCGATGTCCGAATCTCGAAGGAAGCGTTTTGAGCCGAATCTTGTATCATTTGAACCTCAAACTGTCTTGTTCACGTGGTGACGTATAGAACCACCGAATCGTTTTTTAAAATGAAATCGATAAAATTCTGCTTTTTTAGCTGTTCTCGTGCAACGACGTAACGTGAGAAATGTATATATTTGTTATATTACAATTACATAATACGCACTCATGCGCCGTGTAACAAGACAAATTGGGATTATAGTAATTAACCTCAAATCCACGTGCCACTGTGGCCCTGCACGCATCAATGAAGGTGCTGAAGGAGCAGTTGTCTTTTTATCTACACAGCAAACACAGAACGTTCACCTAATGTTAGCATATATGGTTCCTCTTTTGCTTACTTATAGGGAAGCAAATAATAACGTTCTAAGAACGTTTTTTGTGACCATAAGTAGCAAAAACAAAAATTAACCAATAAATTAGCCATTAATGAATTACTCAATAAATTAAATTTCATTTAAAAGTAATGTTAATGGCAATATTTTGTACTGTAATTATGTTACTTAAAACAATTTGGGATGCTGATCATGACTTAATTTATTATCACTATTATTTTTTATTTTTTCAATTTTTTTTGTTGATGGGTGTGTAAACTGTGTAGTTTAGTTTGTATTTATATTTATGTAATATATTTATATTTGAATTTATTTTATATGTATATTAGATTTATAGGAATTTTGAAACTTGAGGGTTAAAATGAATTAATGAAGGCTAAATGTTGACTAAAATGTTACATTACTCCCCTTCCTACATTCAGAATCTTGATGTTGATAAAAAATAGTTCATTTGATGAATCTTTATATCACAGTCATTCATCACTCCTTATGACTAAGCCTTGAATGCACTCTTCTCCTCCAGAAACCATTCAACAAATATGATGCAAAAGATTACATTCATTAGAAATTCCTATTGACTCTTTCTGCTTCACCTCCTCCCACTATAGCACACCCTCTGCTAATCTGTTAGCCAGTATAGATGGTATGTATAATCACTTTTACTCAGTTTGTTTGTTTTTTTGTTGTTGTTTTTTTTACCTTTCGGATTATAAGGCTATCAGAAGTTTCACTGATAGCACAATATAAGAATTGGTCAGTGTTAGATTGAAAATCTTCCTAAAATCAATATCTTCCTATCAATAACATTAATTTCATAGATGAAGTCAAAATGTGTGGTCCTGTTTCTAGTCTGCTGTTCTTGTTCTGCATGTGAGGCACTCACAATAATGTCTGTGCATTTATAATATCTGAATGATGTAAAGGGGTTTGCATATGTGTGGTGAGTTTCTATACAGGTGCATATCATAATGAGGTTATCGCAATGAAATTTATCATTAAACAGACTTAAAAAAGGCTTCTCAGCTAAATTTACACCATAAAACAATTCATGAAACTGCAAAAAAAATGTCAAATATCAAATCACAGGTTTGGCCAACAAATGTTGTAATTTAAAACAGACTTATTAATTTAAATCATTAAAAAAGTAACTGAAATAAAATACATTATTTAAAAAATTACTTTTTATATTAGCTAGTTGCCGACACAACATTTCTCATTTTCTTTTAGTTTACCTAAACTAACTAAAACTAAAATAAACAATAATAAAAACTACATAGCCATATTTTTAAATACTAATAAAATAACAAAAACAAACAACAAAATGACTAAAACTTTAACTAAAATGAAAATGAAAATGGAAAATATATACAGTGCCTTGCAGAAGTATTCAAACCCCTTCATTTTTTTCACATTTGTTATGTTGCAGCTTTAGGTTCAACTGCATTAAATTACTTTTTTTCCCACATCAATCTACACTCCATACATCATAATGGCAAAGCAAAAACAGAACTGTCACAACTTTGTAAATTTATAAAAAATCTGAAATAAGTATGTTGCATAAGTATTCAAACCCTTGACTCAGTACTTAGCTGAAGCACCTTTATAGCCTCAAGTCTTTTTTTTTTTTTTTTTTGTTTGATGCGACAAGCTTTGCTCATCAGCATTTGCCAATTATCTGCCATTCTTCTCCTCACCTCTTCACGTCTCAAGCTCTGTCAGGTTGGATGGGGGCAGATGCACATTTTCAGGTTTCTCCAGAAATATTTGATTGGGATCAAGCCCAGGCTCTGGCTGGGCCACTCAAGGACATTCACAGAGTTGTCTATAAGCCACTCTTGCTGTGTGTTTAGGGTCATTATCCCGTTGGAAGATAAACCTTCTGCCCAGTCTGAGGTTCTGAATGCTCTGGACTGGGTTTTCATTAAGGCTATCTCAATATTTTGGTGCATTGAGCTTCTCCTCTACTCTGATGAGTCCCTCAGTCCCTTCTGCTGAAAAACAGCCCCACAGCATGAGGCTGCTACCACCACACTTTACTTTTGGGATAGTACTCTGCAGGTGATGAGCAGAGCTGGTTTTCTTCAAACATGATGTTTGGAATTGAGGTTCATCAAACCAGAGAATATTGTTTCTCAGAGTCTGAGGGTCCTTTAGGTGCTTTTTTGCAAATTCCAAGGGTTTTTGTTTGTCTTCACTGAGAAGATTAGGTCTGGCCACACTGACATAAAGGCCAGATCGGTGGAGTGTTGCAGTGATGTTTGTCCTTCTGTAGGTTTCTCCCATCTGCATATATGATCATAGAGCTCAAATAGAGTGACCATCAGCATCTTGGTCACCAGTCTAGACAAGGCCCTTCGCCATCAGTTGCTCAGTTTGGCTAGGAGGTCAGCTCAAGGAAGAGTTCTAGTTGTTTCAAACGTCTTCCATTATGGATAATGAAGGCTACATGATTCTGTGAACCTTCAATGCAGCAGAATTTTTTCTGAACTCTTCCCCAGATGTGTGGCTTGATGCAAACCTGTTTCTGAGCTCTACAGGCAGTTCTTTTGACCTTAGGGCTTGGTTTTTGCTCTGATATGCATTTTCAGCTGTTAGACCTTTTATTAAGATGTGTGTGCCGTTCCAAATCATACCCATTTAATTGAATTTGACAGGTTAACTTCACTCAAAGTGTAGGAACATCTACAAGCAATATGAATGCTCCTGAGCTAAATTGCAACTGTCCCAGATAAGGGTTTGAATACTTATGCAATGTAATGCAATGCATTTATATTTTTTATGTATAATAAATTTGGAAAGATGTTAAAAACCTGTTATTTGCTTTGTCATTATGGTGTGTGGAGTGTAGATTGTTGTGGAAAAAAAAGTAATTTAAAGCGGTTTAACGTAAGGCTGCAACATAACAAAACGTTAAAAAAATAGTAAATAATAAAAAAAAAGTTTCAATACTTCTGCAAGGCACTGTATTTACTAAAATATTAAATAAAAACTAATTAAAAATATGAATAAAAACCATAATAGCATCTCAATGATACTAAAAACAACACGGTGTAATTGTAGAACAATTATTAAAAAATATTAAAATTATTAAAAACTTTTCCAAAGTGGACTTTTATGTTACACTTTAGGTCAAAGGCTGCAACTGAATGTGGTCACATGGCAATCCAAGCAAATCTAGTTGTTACTGTCTTGTTATGACAGTCTGTTAACCCACGTTTTCCTGTGCCAGAGGCGAAACCTAGAGTGCAGAGAAACTGATTGGCTGCTTCTGTAGGTCATTCATTCCACTTGGTTACACCTATGCACAGACAAGTTTACAGCTAAATGATAAGACAAGCCCCTGGAGATATGGGACACTTAGTCTGCATGCATGCTTCTAAGAGCACAACACATCCAACCAAACAGGTTCAAGTCAGGAGACACAGTAGCATATTGTGTAAGGACTCGGTATAGTTTTGTAGCTGATAGTTTAACATGGTTACCTGCTTTGCATGCATGACTTTATATTTGCATGTGTCTTACTCTGTGGTCAATGCATGAAATAAATGGTTTCCATATCTATGCAGGATGTAGTAAGATCAGCTGTCACTACTGGGTCAGAGACTTCCTTGTCTGCTTCCATCACATCACTAGGTTTGGACTGCATCCCAGAAGGCCATGCAGCAAAACCTTGGTAATTCAAGTCTCAGTGAAAGATAGAAAGATTATCTTTTATATGCAGACATGTATTTGAATGCAGGTATTATTTATTACTATTACTCCGGCAGGAATTGTAGGTGGGGGGAGTGAATGTACAGCGCTCTCTCCACCCTCAATACCACGACTGAGGTGCCCTTGAGCAAGGCACTGAACCCCCAACTGCTTCCCGGGGCGCCGCGGCATAAATGGCTGCCCACTGCTCTGTGTGTGTATTCACGGTGTGTGTGTGCACTTTGGATGGGATAAATGCAGAGCACAAATTCTGAGTATGGGTCACCATACTTGGTCGTATGTCACGTCACTTTCACTAAAACAATTTAGATTATTTCCTTGTTCAATGGAAAACAGCATAGGCTGTTTTTATAGCTTTCCAGCCAGTGATAGTGCAGGATAACAGCAAAGCAGGGCTCTGATTGGTTGACCTGCTTTGCCATAATTCAAGAGAGTTGAACATGTTCTAGGAAGCATTATTCGCTGGTGGAAACATGCTTGCACTTTCAGTTTTCAGGTTTGTTATTATCATATTCTTTATTCGTTCTGTTTTTAAATGGTGTCTGAAATTATCATGTTTAAATCAGTCAAATTTTCTTGCACTATGACTATACTGTACTGTCTACTGTAGAGATCTATCTATCTATCTATCTATCTATCTATCTATATCCATCTGTCTAAAAATAATTAAATGATATGCAGATTAATTAGGTGAATTATTCACAATTAACAGCACACTGTAAAAAATGTTATGTGCTATCTACTTAAAAAAAATATGGTAACAATATTACATGTAGTATTTTGGAGTAGTTTTTAAGGCTAGATTTCTTTAATGGAACCTACCTGAATAAATACCTGTAAAATCTCCTAATTTATTTAATCTATGACGCAGTAAATATAATGTTATTAGTGAAATGTGCTATCTATCTATCTATCTATCTATCTATCTGTCTGTCTATTTAAAAAATGAAATGAAATTATATGCAGATTAATGAATTATAATATAATATTATTAGTGAAATGTGCTCATTTATTTAAGTTGTGATAAGTTTGTGATTTTGAGTGAAATTAGTGAAATGTTCTCAATTAAGATTCTCACCTTAATTTAAAAAAAAGACAAGACCCATGATTCAATTTTTGCAGTGCATACGTAATTTTTTTGCTAAGAATAGGCCAATAGACAATACATTATTTTGACAGATAAAAGCATTCAATCCAAAAATTGGATTATTCCATTTTGCTAAACATAAGCTACTATCACTGACTGACCTACAAATTGCACTTATTTATTATTATTATTATTTTATTTTATTTTTATTTTTTTAATAATTAATCACATTAAATTAACACATTAAATGTATAGTCCTAACAGGAGTTTATTGAAGGAAAACATTTGGTAAATAGTGAACATGTGTTTCCTAATCTAAAGTGTTACCAAAATATTTTTTGGAATTGTAAATAAAACTAAGATTGTTGGAGTAAATCTTACAAGAAAATTCAATTTTGATCTTTCTACCTACAAATTTCAAGTTTCATTTAAAAGATTATGCTGTTTCTTTTTTTAATTGTTTGTGAAAGTCACTAGCAATTGTTTCAAAGTAAATCCTACACCGTTTATTTAGTGTTCTTAAAATATTTAAAACAAATTTGATACAAATGTGCTCCTACTTGTTCCTGTACTGCTTTTTTTTTGGTTACATTTTGTAAGAAACACATCTGAGATTAACCATTCACACCCAGCACCTAAACCAGCATTATGCAATTTTTAAAAATAGATGTATGTGTAAATACAGATAACCGTCCTTCCCAGAGATCCTAAAAGAGTGAAAGTGCCGTTGTCGCGGTCTTGCTTTGTTTCCTTGTTCTTTTTTTCTGTGTAATTCATATCTCACCATATGACCATCTAGCGCAGTACAAAGGAAAGGGAAGGAACCTGCACTCCACAACAAACGCATGTTCCCACCCTGAGACTCTAAGCTCTCGCTGATGTTATCCTTCCCTCCGTTTGATCATACTTTTAAAATTAGAAATGAAAGAGTTCATAGAACACAAGAACAAATAATTAGGCTAGGCTTTTTTTATTAATCTCATTGTAACAAAGCATGAACCAAAGCTCTTTTGAAGACAGAGCTGAGAAAAGATTCACTCACACAGCCTCAGCTGCACCACCTATACTTTTAGCGCTATAGTAACTCTACAGCTTTTCAGCCATGTGTTCGTTATTCATAGATGCATGCCAATGAGTCAGAAATGAAAACCAGGGATTGCAACGACTCAGTTGCTCAGTTTTTATGACAATACTGATTTGGGGATTTTCATTTTGCTTTTGTTGTTTGTTCATTGTGCTGTTCTCTTTAAACTATAAGATTTCTTAACTGACTGAAAGAAAACTGTGATAACACCCATTCTGATGTTTGGTTTCACTGCATGATTTATATAAAGAGCTTGTGCATTTAACAAACTCTGTTTGAATCTCATTATATCCACCAATGTTTAATGCTCTGTTTCTCAGCATGTGGAGATTGTTATTGGGAAACTGTTAATATAATACCTTAAGAAAGCCGTTAGGATTCCCATTCATCTCTGTTCTTAGCTGCCACAGGATTCGTGGACACACAGTTTCACATCCAGATTGTAAGTTAAAAAAGTATAAATCCCTAACTTTCGTGCAGTTACAGTTATATAATTTTAGTTAATATAAAAAAAATGTGGTATTTAAAAACAACTTCAAGTTAAATGAAAAATATGTTGTTAAAGAAATTATTTCACTTTTTTGTGGTAGGGCACGTTAGAGTGTTAACAAGGCAAGTAAAAATCTAAACTGACTGGGACGGCAGAAACTGAACTTTTTCCTCCTTGGTTTGCTAGATAAATGCATTCATGCAATGTGAATGAAGTGTGACAAGTTAAGAAGAGACTTCTGAGATGCTGATCATCATATGTCAGGTAGATACAGTGGGCAGGACTGTGCTGCTTCAGTGATAGATGTAAAGGCGTGAGAGGCTGGGGTAACGCCCCATTTTGGGGCTGTCTTGCTTGCTTCTAGTCTCTTATGCTGCTTGTACTCTCTCTGATTTCTTGCACAATCAAACTCTCAGACCCTTTTAGACCAATGAAGTATCTGAGGAACCGAGGTAGGCAAAGTTGCTATTCTTTCAGTGTGACAACTGTAATGCAGTTCTTGGCTGTAATATGTCATGTTTTTATGTTTTGTAACATTTAGGTCCTAAGTTTCATTTCTAGGGAATGCATGTAATCATAAAATGAAGAGTGTAACTTTATTGCACTGGAACTTGCTTTGGATTAAAGTGTCTGCCAAGTTGCCTCATACTGTATGTTTTGCATGGGTGCAACTCTATAAAGTGAACTTTGTTCAAGTAATGGTCATAAATTATTTTACAATGCCAATGCATGAATCACGAAGCTGCTGGTAATTAAGTGTCAAAAACAAAATCTGAATGTGAGCAGAGATGTTTGGCCAAGTTAATTTGCACGTACAAGGAACTAGGGCTGTAGCTATCGAATATTTTAGTAATCGAGTATTCTGCCGAAAATTCTATCGATTAATCAAGTAATCGGATAAGAACAACTTTTTCTTTATTAAAGAGCAATACTAAATATACAAGAGAAAACAAGGCAGGTAACGGTCCAGTGGGCTACCGTAGGTCAGCCGCATTCTGGAGAAGGTGACAAAGGCTCTGCCACAGAACATGAGCACAGTGTGAGTCTGACATGCCAGGTGTCTTTCCAAAAAGAGTGTTTTGTGGACCATAGATGGCATGCAGAACTAATCCCTGCTCATTAGAGTTTTTGGGGTCTGTTTGGAGGTCACGGTTGACTGGATAAAGAGGAAAAATGATTTCATGCCTTTTAATTGGTAAACTAAGAAAGATTGCATATTAGTACCTTAGAGTAATAATATGTACGCTTAAGGTAGTAATACTCTCGTGGTATGAATATGAACCCTTTAGGGGTAAAGAACAACTCTTAAGGGACAAAGGTGTCCCTTTAAAGGGACTGCCCCAGTGACAAGCTGTTGTACCTCTATAGGTACAGTTTTTGTGTGGAAGCTGTTTCCACCACAAAGTAAAATAAACAAATAAATAAATTAAGGTAATTGTGACTTTTTATCTCACAATTCTAACTTTTTCTTTGCAATTCTGAATTTATACTTTTTTCAGAATTGCTAGATGTAAACTCAGAATTCTGAGAAGAATATAACTTGCAATTCGAAGAAAAAAGTCAGAATTGTGAGTAGGGGTCGACCGACTATTTTATGTTTATTGGTATCGGGCATTTTCAAAACCGATTGGCCGATAAAATAATTTAAAGCATTTTGAATTCAGTTTTTGTCAGAGCCATTGTTATTCTTAATTTCGACATTAATTTTCATTTTTACACCAGACATATATTGGTCACAAAATATCAGTTATCAGCCTTTGATCTGTAATATTTGGTATCGGCCCTGAAAAATATGTCGGTCGACCTCTAATTGTGAGACAAAAGAAGTCACAATTACATTTTTTATTTTTTGTTATTCCGTGGTGAAATAAAAAAGTGTGATGTGAACTCAAAATAAAGTCAGATTTGCACAATTTAAACTCACTTTTGAGAAAAAAAAGTCAGAATTGCTAGTTCATTCTGAGTTTATATCTTACAAATTCAGTTTGTTTGTTTTTTCTCAGAATTGTGAGCATAAAAGTCCTAATTTTGAAATTAAAAGTCACAATTACCTTTTTTTCGTGGCGGAAACAGGCTTGAATAGATTTGCTTTTGGAGTTTAATAACTTAAATGATTTACTGAAGTTGGTGACAAACTTATCAATTAAGTGTCTCTTTCTCACTCTTCTTTGCAGAATTTTGTTTTCCAAAATCTGTATGACTTCAGTTTAAACTGTAAGAAACTCTGTAAAGGGATCCTTTTCTGAAGACTGCCATCGTATCACTCTGCAAAACTACACATAGAATCAGTGTTTCCTGTGGAAAGGTTTTGTTTTCTTATTCTTCACAAAGTCTGTCACAGTGCCCCCTGCTGGGGCCATGCCCCATCTGCTGAACAATGACACTTCCTTCAGCTCCAAGCAAGAGCTTCTGGTCCTACATGACAGTCCATTGGGACCCAGCCTGGACACTCCCAGCCCAGTGGAGTCCCAGGGCTCTGGTCCAGGCAGCCCATCTGGAGATGCTCACACTGTGCTCCACAAGACAAGAAAACCGGGGCTTGACCTCACAGAACCACCCACTCCGGTGAAGTTTGTCCCGACGGACTCAGAGAACCTGTGTGGATGGGGAGCACTGACCCCACGGTGTATCCAGACCTTCAACACCCCACGCTGGGTTCTCTTCTTTCTCTGTGTTGCCTCCTTCCTCCAGGGCATGATCATCAACGGCTTCATCAACACCGTCATCACCTCCATCGAGAGACGTTTTGACCTGCGCAGCTACCAGGTCTGTTATATAACCTGTCATTTGTATAGTTAGAATCGCATGATGTATCAGTAACATACTGCTTATTATTATTTTAACATTAGTGTTTTTTAATTTTACTAGTATTGATTAATATTGGATGTTGCATATTTAATTGTGCATGCTCATTTCCTCTGTTTTTACATTTAGATTACCTTTGCCATTATCTGAAGTTCACTTAAAGTTAATCTTTAAAACTATTAAATTATTATTATTAACTCTCCTACATGTAATCTTAAAGGGATAGTTCACCCGAAAATGAAAATTCTGTCATCATTTACTCACCCTTGAGTTGTTCCAAACTTGTATGAGGTTCTTTCTTCTATTGAACACAACAGTTGGCGGTAACCATCGACTTCAATAGTGTGGGAAAAAATACTATGGAAGTCAATGGGTACCACCAACTGTTTGGTTACCAACATTGTAGAAAAATGCCTTCTTTTGTGCTCAGCAGAGGAAAAAATCCTCATACAGATTTGGAACAAATGGCGGGTGAATAAATGATGACAGTATTTAATTTTTGGGGGTGTGAACTATCCTTTTAAGCAAATTTCAACAAATTTCATACTGTACATATAATGTTGTGATGCCTAAATTCACTTGTACCATATAAAATGATTGATTTTAGTTTTCAGTGTTTTAGTTTAAACTAATTTAGACAAAATAGTCTAAAATTGCTTATCGGCTATAACATAAATAATTACCTGATATTTGGTATCGGCCAGAATTATAGTATTGTTGCATCACCATCGAAAATGAACCATAATATGTTTAAAAGACTTATAATTTTACTCATATTATTTACTGGGAAATATTACTGTTCACCTGGCTATTCACAAGTTTAAGGATATTCAGTCAACTTTTGAAATGATTAATTTAACATACATTTTTGTAGTATAATAGATAGATCAAAAACCAACTCTACTTAACCTTAAAAAAATATTTTATGCTCACCAAGGCTGTATTTATTTTATAAAGATACAGTAAAAACAGTAATACTGTAGATATTATCACAATTTAAAATATTTGTTTTCCATTTTTTATTTTAAACGGTCATTAATTCCTGTGATGGCAAAGCTGATTTTTTTCATCAGTCATTGCTTCAGTCTTCATTGTCACATGATCCTTCAGAAATCAATCTAATATGCTGATTTGATGCTCAAGAAACATTTTTCTTATTATCAATGTTTAATATTACTCAATATTTTTTTGAAAAAACGTGAAGCTTTTTTCAAGATTCATGAATAGAAAGTTCAAAAGAACCCCATTTATTTAAAATAGAAATCTTTTATAACATTATAAATGTCTTTACTGTCACTTTTGACCAATTTAAATTGAATATTAAATCAGAGAAGCATCACAACCCAACCATCTTGCATATCACAATGGTTTATGTGTAATACTAATCTCAGACATTATAGGATAGACAGTACAAATTGGGTTGCATGTACATCTCAGCATTATCAACACAATGTGTTATCTGTGTTGCCGTTTCAGGCGGGACTCATCGCAAGCTCCTATGACATTGCTGCTTGTGTGTGCCTGACATTCGTGAGCTACTTTGGTGGTACTGGTCATAAGCCTCGATGGCTAGGCTGGGGTGTTCTCATCATGGCACTGGGCTCTCTGGTCTTTGCCCTGCCCCATTTTACCACACCACCCTATCAAGTGAGAGTACCGGAGCACATGGGACTGTGCTCGGCCAATCACACCGAGACGTGTGTTGGCGAGGAAGGTGGGCTCTCGGCTTACCGCTTTGTCTTTATGCTGGGCCAGTTTCTACATGGGGTCGGAGCAACCCCTTTGTACACCCTCGGGGTCACCTACCTAGATGAGAACGTCAAGTCAAACTACGCACCTGTATATATAGGTGAGTGCGATGATGCCATAAAAAAACATGAAAATATGTACTGTATAGGCTGATATTAGACACAGGTCATTTTCCCTATTTTTTACATTTATATGACCTTTGCCATTATCTAACATTCGCTAGCTTAAAGATTGATTAAGTGGTTAATTTTTTTTATCAGATTAATTTGATTAGTACAATTCTTGATGATAAATTTGTATTAAATTCTAAAACCCAATTGGGGCTCTAATACACATCCCTGTGTATTGATTGGACTTGATTTTGACAGAGGTTTTGTTTGCGGCTGAGTACCTGAATTCAAAAGCGCTCATGCACTCAGATCTATATTCTAAAATAATTTCATGTGATTTGTCTTTGCATTACATGGAAAACACTCAAGAATTGATATTTGCCCTCACTGAACCCTGTAATTTTGTCCCACTCAGGCTTTGACACACCTACTCATTTTCTTTTGTTGTTATCAGTGAAAGCCACTAGTTTCCACCTCAGACATCAATAAAACCTCCTTCCATTGTTTTTCTCCCCAATGTCCAGTTTTCAAAGGCCATTGAGGACAATCGCTACCCTGCATGCCCCCTCTCCAGACAGGCACTGGAAATACAAACTGCATCTTATTGTGTCTTTTGATCGAAAACAGAAAACATGAATCAGTTTGAAACCAGGCCAGCTTTCATATAATTCAGGGGGCAGAGAAGGGAGAGTTGATATGCCCTTTTCTGTTTTCTCAGGGATCTTTTACACAGCTGCCATTGTAGGACCCGCGGCTGGATACTTGCTGGGTGGATTCTTTCTCAACATCTACACAGAAATTGACCAAACGTAAGTTGCTAATGAGTAAGAAAATAAACATTTCAACAAATTAATACTCACTTTGTTGAAACAAGTAATATGAATGTAGAGTAGCTCACGCAAAATGAAAAAGTGAAATTTTTAGGCCATATTTATCTAAAATTCATAGACGTAATATACAGTATTACATTTTTGGATGAATTATTCCCAAAAATGCTTTCACAAGTGTCAGACTACTAGTGTTAAACAGCTGAATTGCATCTGAACCTTATTTAAACCCTGATACATATTTATTATCTCCGCTTTGATGTAGGGATGCACCAATATTAACATTCTGGCCAATACCAAAAGCTTAATAAATTAATGTGAATAAAACTTATTCATTTCAAATTCTACATATAAATTTAGGCATAACATCATTAAAATGTACATTTGTAGTGTATGAAAACTAGATATTTGAAATTTCCTAAAAAAAATTATCTACGGCAAAGGTATTATTGAATATTATACACAAAAAAATACACAAAATGATAATTTATATAATCAGAAAATTCATAAATCCAAGGCACTCGAGTAGTGTGAAAAAAATAAAAAGCCTTTATTCACATGGCTTTAATTTTAAAACAACACATTTGTGCACCGCTTACAAATGTATCCAAAATATAAATACCACAAAATATAAATACATACTGTAAATAGGAGACTTGATAGCAGAAATGCAGAATTATTTTGTGGGTTACACTTACATTTTTGTAACAGACTAGGGTTGATTTGGACCTTATGACTTCTATGATGAAGAACAGACATTGAAATCTCACATAAACCCATAGAAATAACAAAAACACAACAATTGGATTCAAATACTAAACTTTGCACAATTTCTTCAGTCACAGCAATACATCGTAAAGCTAAAAGTTCTCTCTCTCTCTCTCAGGACAGAGCTGACTCCTGAAAACCCGCTGTGGGTGGGAGCTTGGTGGATTGGTTTCCTGGCAGGAGGAGCGGCAGCTCTGATTATCGCTCTGCCTATACTGGGTTACCCACGGCAGTTACCAGGTGTTACCCACAAGCGCAGTTTAAAAGAAGTCAAGTGACTGCAGTACAGTATAGTATTAGTGTGTATAACGGTCTCACTTTCTATATGTTGTAGGCTCTCAGCGGTATGTCGCCATGCGGGTCTCAGAGGCCCACCAGCTGAAGGATGGCAGTCAGGTCACTGCGGCTGATCCTCAGTTTGGCAAAACAGTAAAAGACATGCCCAGGTAAGAACACATGACCGAGAGGAAGGATTGTTTCCTCTGTTGGTTTTTCAAATGTATTAAAAGCCATACTTGTGTGACTATATACCGCTTTTCACCGTCTGTCGTATGCTGTACCTCCATGTTTATATTTAGACACTTCGTTGATGGGAAGTAGCTGAGGTTGTCATTTTCTTGTCTGGCAAGTTCAGCGAATTCAGATGGGTGATGAGTCCCTAAACGATTTTTAAGGATACAGGAAATTAGCACTTTTCACTGACACTTTACTTTTAAAGATCCAACAAACTGCCACGTACGAGTTATTGGGTTGTCGTTTTTCATTTGGTTTGCTAGTTTTCATTTGGCCGCAAGTTTCCACTAGATATCATTAAAACCTTCAGTTGTTTTCCTTTCATCGGTCCAGTTTTCAAAGGCAACTGAAAGACAATTGCTCTGCATTTCACCAATTTGTCTTTCATCCGAAATAGAAAAAGCACAAATCAATGCTGTCAGTTAATGCTGCTGTATGTTAGGCAGAAATGGTTATCTATGAAATTTAAATGGTGGAATAGTTGGCCGAGAGATGTCAACTGAACATTGAGACATTTTATCTTTAAAAAACTAGATAGAATAATTTAAAATGCATGTTTTACATAGTTTTAAGAAGGATTAATGTAGGCCCTATGTAAAACAATTAATTTTTTGGCCAGCTTTTGGTCTAATCCATTGTGAAAAATAAGTATATTTTAGCATACTTTTAAAAAGAGTAATTAAAACACCCAATTGCATGTTAAAAAGCTGTGTTTGTAAGAAAAAAATCCATCATTAAGGCATATTGGGCCAGATTTACTAAACAGAGCAAATTAGCGTTAGAGCACAATTCCATAAAAGCGCCGATGGGAGGGGAAAATTCTGTGTGATTTACTGACAATGCACACATTAAAGCACACAGACGCAGACAGATCATTTCCATAATGACCAACGCAATCTACCAAGAGCAGCGCAAATTAGCGCCTGCTTTAAGACATGCTTTTTTTGGGCGTTAAATAATGCCGCAAATACCAGTGATCTGACGAGCGGAAGTGTTAATAAATCACAGTGTATGATTCATTTTAATAATCTCCTATTAATTTTGCGTCTGAAAGGAAAACGCCTACAAATGCATATTCAACAAGGTCAGGGGCAAAAATTAACTGTGTCCACTCCTTTTTTAGCGCTAATTCTTCACTGTACGTCTTTAGTATTATCCTGACAGTACTATTTTAATGCCAAAAGACGGTTTGTGCTGGTGCAAGCTTTTAGTAAATCTGGCCCTTTAACTTTAAACCATCACTTATGGCCAAAATATCAGTTCATAATCCATAATAATTCTTCCTCTAGTAAAAAAAAAAAAAAAGTCCATCCCCTGTTGTCCTCTCGCATCAAAATCCACCACCATATTTGTTTAGAACTGTTTTGGGCTATTTGTGCTTGTAATCAGTGCTTGATCTTTGCATATTTCTCTTCTGATTGAGACGAGACGTTTTCACTGGAGAAAGCAATGTTGTGGATAGAAGACTCAACTATATGAGTCAACTTCTGGCTATATTTTAGCCAGAAGCAACAGTTTGAAGTTAAAAACGTCTTGATGTATTTTTTTATTACAAATGTGCAGCTTTAAAGAGATTTTGGGTGAACTGTTCCTTAAAACTGCACTGGCATAAATGCATTAACTAGCATTCATGTTAAACTAAAATACATTTTACTGTAATTCCTACTTCATTTCTAACCAAACTTCTTTAAAGCAGGACAAAAGATAATTAAACATAGTTAAAAATTAACACTTTTACTTAAGAGTATTAAGAAGCAGTCTTTTATTAATATATTTTCTGCAAGTACATTTAATGTTTGAATTTCTTTTTCACAAAGAATTACACTGTAAAATTCAGAAAGTTGCGAGTTGTTTGCAAGATGCAAGAAATCGTTTAAATGAATGAATAAGCCATTTTCTCTCTCTTTCTCTATAGGTCAATGCTGCTTCTTTTGAAGAACCCTACCTTCATCTTTCTGTGTCTTGCTGGTGCCACGGAGGCCACGCTCATAGCCGGGATGTCTACGTTTGGTCCCAAATTTCTGGAGTCTCAGTTTAGTCTGAGTGCTTCAGAAGCAGCAACCTGGTTTGGTAAGAATCACGTCAATCAAACTCATTGCCACACCTTCTTGCTCAAATTACTCTTAGTATATAAGAAACAACTACAAACTGAGCTGTTTTTTACTCCATCTTCTCATTCCAGGTTATATGGTGGTACCAGCTGGTGGAGGCGGCACCTTCCTGGGCGGCTTCATTGTAAAGAAGCTGAACCTTCGCTGCCGTGGGATCATCCGTTTCTGCATGCTGTGTGCTGTGGTCAGCCTGATGGCTATCTTCATCTTTTTGGTACACTGTCCTAATGTGCCCATGGCAGGAGTAACTGCCCCATACTACAACAACTTTACACACAACCACTACAGCGCCCCCTACCTGCAGACAGAGATCCATAACTACAGGTATCCCTGCAAACAAGCTCTGAGAATTTGCTCATTGGCAAAACGTTGGCCCCCTTAGCGCTGGCCCTGCACAGGCAGCCCTCACTTAGCCCACACTAATAGGCCCGGTTTCATAGACAGGGCTTGGCCTAAGCCAGGATTAAGCCATAGTTCAATTAGGACAATTAAGTAATTTTTATAAACATGCCTTAGAAATAAGCATTACTGGTGTGCATCTTGAGACACAACAAATGCACAGACATGTTTTAAGATCAGTCAGTGCAAGTTTCTTTCAGTTGAAACAGCTCAGATTTACATTTTAGTCTAGGACTAGGCTTAAGCCTTGTC